>CABFVZ010002215.1:0-43682 GCA_902151445.1 Timema monikensis
GGGGGGGGGGAGTCATTGGGATTTTATCAAGCTTCCTCCCCTCTTTAGTTTAACACCAGAAAGCTTATATTCATATTGTACGAAATATTCCCTCACCTCTTATGTGTGTATGTGTGTATATATATATATATATATAAAGCCCTGACTCACTCCTTGATGCATTAGCCTATCTCCGGAACTCCTCGACCGAGAATCTTTAAATTTGGCAGGAAGATTCCTTTTAGGTCGTAAGTATCCTGTGAGAAGGGTTTAACAAAATTAAACCTTTATGGGGGGAACAGGGTTGACATTATTTTTAAGGAATAACCGTATTTTTCCAAACACCTGAGCTAGAAACATGAAGCTTGGCATGGAAGGTCTTTTAGGTAACAAGACAGAAGTTTGTTGGGAATTTTTGAAATTAAACCCCTAAGGAAGTGAAGCAGGAGAGGGTGGTTTTTTCGTTATGTTCCAAATCGCTTGAGCTGGAACAATGAAACTCGGCAGGGAGGTTCTTTTTAAGTAACGGGCCAGAGACTTTTTAGGACTTAGAAATTCAGCCTCTAAGTGGGTAAATAAGGAGGGGATCTTCTTTTGAAATTACTTGAGCTGTATTGATGAGAATGTTCTTTATAGATAACAGGTCAGAAATATTTTGGAAATTTTCGAAATTTTATTCCTAAGAGGATGAAACGGGAAGGGGGTAGTTTTAGATAGTTTCAAAGAGGCAAAAGATACTAAAGCCGTGCAAAGCATGGGCTATTGGCTAATGGATAGCAATAAATGTATTCCTTAGTGAAATATTTTATTTACAAATAGCTAACAATGTAGTTATAGGCCATTCCACTCTTAAATTACAACACAGGCTCTTATGGGCAATTACCATCTCTTTCTATCTCAATGGTTTCCCCATAAGCCCTGTCCCTTGTCTAGCCAGTGGATTTGTCATTTTATAACTTAATAATGAATATATCTAGCCTATTTCTATGAAGAAAGCATTCCATATTGTAAAACATTTATTTATGCATCTAGTGAAAGCTAAATGTAAAAAAATTAACCTCCCTTTTTTTAATATGAAAATTAGCATTATGTCTCAGTTTTGGGAATTTTCAAATGTATCACATGATAAGTCTTGGTACAATGTTGTGGGTAATCTAATAATTTATTGGTAACTGTAGTAATTGTCATGGACAACGCTTGCAAAGTATGAAATAAATATATTTTACATGAGGTTCTAAAAAAATTAAAACATTATACTTCTTGAAATATTTAAAGTAAATCTCTGAAAAGTTGTATTGCTAAAATCTCTTTTCCTTTTGATTCTACATGAGTATATTATGTGAAAGAAATTATTATAAAAACAGTATAAATTTATTTTTGAAAAAAGCTACAAGCCAGCATCTTATTTTGAGTTTGCTGAGTGTGTAGCTCTATTTACCCTCCGTCCGGGATTGAAATGCACAGCATAAGTAAGAACAAACATATTCCAAGATTTTTTATTTTAGTAATTTAAAAAAACAAATTACAATAATATGTCATAACTATAAAGAAATATGGGCTACGTAAAAAGGGTAGTCAAAACTACTGGACTCGTCTAAATCTATAAGACTAGGTGGCTCACAGTAACAAGTCATTGTAGGTGACCTGGTGGTCTAGGGGGTAAGGTTTCAGACTTCTGTGCTGGCGGCCAGGGTTCAATCCTCGGTCCCGGCACAGATTTATCTGATTACCAAACCCTTCCTTCACCTCTGACAAGACATCTTGTGAATGTGGGGAATGCCAGGCCTCCACCGTGGTTCGGATTCCACGTTAAACTGTAGGTCCTCCATTTCATCTCACAATCACTCTACCATTACACATTAGCGTAAGTGCGTAAAACCCGAACAGGTAGTAAGACGCGGTGCTAATAATGATAATGATAATAATGATGATAATAATAATAATGATGATGATAATAATAATGATAGTAATAATAATGATAATAATAATAATAATAATAATAATAAGTCATTTAAAGTTTAAATAATAGGAGTTTTGAGAAAATTATATTTTGTAAAAATATAATAGGCTATTAAAACTTAAGGTTTTTTTTGTTCATTTTCCTAGCTCTACTCATTTTCAGTGTTCCTGGCAGAGGATGATGATTGTTTGGGTTCCGTCCAATCATATTTATTCGACGAGGCCAGAGCTTTTAGCAGATTCTTGTTTTTCTTAATGTTCTCGTACATTTCTGTACACGACGTTTGTGAACAGCTCATCTGTAACACTAGAAGTGCTTTAACACAGGCAATAGACATTGAAGACTTTTCAGCCCCCCAAAAGTTGTTTAACAATGAGAATGCCTGCTCAACTGAAGCGTTGGTTCCTGCCAGGGAAAGAACACACTCCACAAACATCTTAAGATTATGAACAGTTATCTCATCATTTTTCAAGTCCTAGAATATATTCAACCCCCTTTGCTCCGTCGAAATCTCCTGATTTGCTCATTCTGTCAAAGTACTAACTGAGAGGTATAAGTTCAGCACACTTAGTTCGTTGAACAAACCGTCAAATGAAATGGGGGCATACTTTCTTGAAACAGCGTCCAACTTTCTTCTAATTCTTCCCATGTCAGCTGTTCCATCATAGTTTACTCAAGCTTTCTACATTTGACTTCCAGAGATCTAAATAGGTTATACAGTGGTCATAGACAGAACAAATAGTATCCTTCAGGTATTGTAAACCACAGCCTTGTACCAGCGTTTTTTCTTTGGAGCTCTTTAACTTTCATTGGTAGAAATGGAGATTGTTTTCTGTCAACCCAGTTGTTATGTAAGATCAAATATTCACGTGCTGCCTCTGTTACTGATACTTTATCTCCTTTCATCTTTTTTATAACTTCATTGAAAAGTGGTGAAACATTGTGCAGGAACCATAGCCACAATTCTCACAATTCTTCAAAAAAGATTTTAACACCACAGGAGGGTTTGCTTGGGAAATAAAATAGCTTTTGAGTGGCTCCATCATTTGTAGAACATGCTCCAAAGCAGGTAGAAGTCTAAACCATTGTGTGTTCGAATAAGACAACAGTTTCTGGTACTCTATGTCAATGTATTCGCAGAGCTCCTTCAGTTCTGCCACCCGCACAGTGTAAATGTGAAAAAACTTAACCAGTTTCACAATTATTACCTTGGCATCAACAGGAAGTGTATCGGCAGCACTGTTAATGCAGTTATTGACAGCATGCGCCATGCAACCTACACCAACTAAGGATTTTCAGTGCTTGCTGATAATTTACAAAAAAAGGTCATTGCAGCCTTTTCTTTTTGCACCTCCGAAATTTGTATTGGTGTTGTCTGCAGACATACCACCTAATTTTTTGACCAGTTCATTGTGACATAAAACAGAAAATACATATTCATTTAGTTGATCAATTGTTTCACCTGGTAGCTTGTTGAGCTCTAAAACTTTGACATTTATACCAGTCAGCCATTACTGTAAAACAAGACGTTTCACTCAATTCTTGCAACAATTGTCTTTGACATTCTGGAGCTAAGACTTTCTTTTACCGTGGCCTCGCTGTTTGTTCTTGCAGCAGAGTATTTTGGCTCAAATAATGTGAAAATAAGTTTAGATGTGCAATCTAATGATCTAAAATTAATATTGTTTTTATTGTGTGAAACGCAAGAGTTGCGTCTTTTTTTTTACAATATCATTTTTTAGCTAAAATTAAAATACTGTAAATGTCACGCTTTCAATATTTTTACTTTACTATACAAACTTTTTCCATCAGTCGGACAATTTGTGACATTTTGGTCCTTATTCGAGACGCAGCCCCTAAACTCGGGACTGTCCCAATTTTTTTGGGATGTATGGTCACCGTACTTATAATCTAACTTAATACCAGGACAGGCACAACATTCAGTTCTCAGTCGTTAATTCATCACTGTGAAAGGGTAAACCCACATTTCACAAATGATAAATTATTCGGGCATGCCGGGAATCGAACCTCAGACCCTTGGCTTAGTAGGTAGGCATGCTACAGACTGAGCTAAGGTGTCAGATCATTCATAAGTATCTCTTGAATGTTGTATCAATGTGAGAGGATGTTAGAAGGTGCATGAAACTATCGGATTTAGAGAATCAAGAAGGTTGACAAAAATAGCCTCCTTTGTTTTTCTTGATGTTTATGTTTTTCTTAATATAATTTGTTGCTAATGATTAAGTTCATCATATTTGAGTAGCTAATTTTAATTTACACATCACTATTTACTAAAGTTCAGTTATATATTATATGTGTGGCTATGAATCTGTTGTCAATGTGACGGAACTACTTGTCTCTGTACACAACCACTGCTTCCAGCCATGATCCACTTCTCTTTGAAGAGTCAGCTCATTAAACACAATGTTGTGTACCACCTGAAAGAAAGATATGGGAATTATAAATATATATTTTTCAGATCAAATTATTTAACAGAACAACCTATTTCAAATTTTGCTGTTTTAAAAATATATTTGAAGGTTTAATATCTCATTAAGTATTCAAGATAGTGAAAACTAAACATTTAATTTTAAATCAGAACTGATTTTAATTCAAAGGCCCTGAGCCAAAAGAAAAATGATGTTCTTAGTATAATTATTTATCATTTAATAAAAATATTGTATGTACAAATGTAGCTATAAGCTAAATATATTTATCAAATCCAAATCTGAATGATATTTATCAGTTACTTGCTAGTCAAATTTAAAATGACTTGAAACTTACATCCATAATAAACAGTTTCCGTACAGAATACCAAGAAATATCAGTTTGGCAGTGGTGTGCACATTGATTCAAATGAAAGCAGTAGAGGCATATTTTAAACTATTATTAGATCATATAAGATTTATGGTAATGACAAGGAAGAGGATAGATAAGGCCAAGTAAAACTATAAAGTTGGAAGTAGAGAGGATGTAATGAGAGGAAGACCGCAGGGAGAGTTGTTATATAGGTGTGTAAGAAACCTGCTGTGGAGAGTTGTTATATAGGTGTGTAAGAAACCTGCTGTGGAGAGTTGTTATATAGGTGTGTAAGAGACCTGCTGTGGAGAGTTGTTATATAGGTGTGTAAGAAACCTGCTGTGGAGAAGAGAGGTGCCCTTGGAGCCTTGTACAAGGCATACTTTATACCCATTTAGGCCCCTGAATATGTGGTTTAACATATAAATAATTAGTACAAAGATGAAACCGGCGGCATTCGCTCTTGAAAAATGTTATAAATAAGATATCCAGAGTATACCAAAATATGGTTGGTATAAAGACGCAATTTTTTCAAAATGGCGTTTGAAAACAACACTTTCACTGTTAATTATTGAAGTATTGACTTCCCTTACTCAATTAGCGAAATTATACCCCCTTCCTTTATTGTTCCTCTTTAAATTTCCTTTCCGATTATATCAAACATAACCGGAAGTGGTACTAAAGAATGATGAATGCATTGTATATCCCGTAAGGAAAATAATAAGATTGTACTATACTAGCTAAGTTACATTTAATCATATTTTACTATAATTATTATTCATGGGCTGGTGTGTCAACCAATTGAATTACTAAACAAGTTTTGATGCGAAGCTCGAAAACGAGTGGTGGCTTACCAAGGGACAGAGGGATGCAGGAATATCAGCGAAGAGTAAGGTTGTGGAGAAGTAACAGCGCAATGCAATAACTGGAATCTTTATCTTAATTTACAAGTGAGCAGCATAAAGACAACACAATATGAAAGTTATCTTTTTTCAAATATAAGAACCCTTTTTCTGATGACAAAGAACTGCAGAATACTGCAACATATATGGTAGCAACAGCGAATATCACTGTTTACCTTGCCAAAGAAGTGGGCTTGATTATTATTCATTCAATAACTGCGGTGAAGTTCAAAGCTCATAAATCAGCTGTGATGGTTGATGGAGACACCATACAAATAGACATGCAACTACTTTTACAAAAGCTTGTCGAACAGAGACGAGGTCGTTCAAGAAACTATATTCAAAAACCAACTATGTAGTTATCCTTCAGCACTTTTTGACATGCATAGATTCATGTTACAAGCGAATAAACCAATGCTAGCAGAAGAAGTGATGAAACTTGGATCACTTGATGAAATGGAACCCATTATGTGATTGATGGTGTACCTTATTACAATGTATACTATGGGCGTACACTGATACTTGTGATCACGTATGTGAAAGTTACTTAAAATGTCAACAAAAATAAAGAAAGGCGACAATAGTTTTTGATGGATACCCTACTGGTCCATCAACAAAATATGTTACTCATTCAAGAAGATCAAAGGGAACTTAAAAACTGTTTTATTTGCGAAAAATAGACTCTTAAGATTAAAAAGGAGATGTTTCAGAGTAATATACAGAATAAGCAGCTATTAATTAATTCCCTTTCTGATAAACTCAGTGAGAGATTACCCATCAGGCCCAGGCATAGGGGCCACAGGAATAGTATATTTTTTAAATCTATTAGATTATATTTAGGCCTAAGTAATTAACATTTTAATTTTATATTCTATTTTATTGATAATGTGTACAAATGTTTTTTGTACATAACTAAACAATAAAATGTAGGTATTTATAAGAGTAAAAATGTATTTATAGTAAAAGCTGTGAGCCCAGCTGTCAGAACTGTCAGTAGACTAGACGTTCATCGAGGCTCTTAACTTAGATGTAAAGGACCACCATTTGCCTGCTGAGTTTTCGAAGTTAATAAGTGAAAAACCGTTAACAACTCTTTTCTCGGCACTGAGAAATTTGTTGTGTATGATGTCAACGAATGCATCTGGTGAGAGATCATTTAGTATTTTAAAAAGAGTAAAAAATTATCTTCGTAACTCATCCACAGATTTAAGATTGTCAAGCTTAACCAGTTTTGCAGCAAATGCTGAAATGCTGTGTGATGTTAATTTCGATTACATTATTAAGGAATTCTCATTCATGAAAGCACACAAAGTTGATTTGTAATTTATTTGTTAAAATGTTTTTAGCACATCATATTTATAACTTAAAAAAATACTGTTATTATAATATGAATATGATTATAATAATTTATTGTCTTTTGTTTGAATTTAAATAAATATATTTTATAATAATTTTAAAATATGTTTTTAGCGCATCAACGTCAAAGGGTTTTTGGGAGGGGGAAGCAGGGGGCAGAGTAAATCGGGCCTAGGAGCCCAAGGGCTGGATAAACTCCAGTAAAATGGGTGTTTGACTATTCATGTTGAAGAAAATACAGATGTATTGATTATAGAAACAGCTGTTGATAGATCTAGCGCAATGAAAATGGTAGTTATTGATGAGGACACTGGTTTGTTAGTGTTGCTTTGTTTCCATGCAGAGATGAATCATTTTGATATCATATTCAAGCCAGAACCGAAAAGTATTTAAGTGAATAAAAGAAGAATATGGAATATAAAAGCTATGAAACATAAACTTGGTAGTGAGTGTTGTGAATGAATTCTTTTTTCACATGTGATTCTTGGCTGTTGCACCATTTCTCAATTATTTGAAATCGGTAAATGGCATGATGTAGTGAAACTTTTTAACAATACCAATTTCAGAGGCTGTGCTGAGGTTTTAACAAAACCTAACAATGAAAATAAATATGTACTAGATGCTGGTGAAAGAACACTTGTTTATATCTATGGTATCACAGGGAGTGAAACGTTTGATAACCTAGGGAAGAAAATGTTTTTTCTGAAGACTGCGGAGTTCGTTTCATTTGTTCAAGTCAAAATAGTGCCACTAACATCAGCATCAGCTGTTTAATAATTATAATCTCCGAATATACTACCATATGCAGAAATGGAGTTGAACAGACAACCTGGATCTCACAGATCGGGCTTGATGCTTGACTAATGCTGGTACCTATGTTCCGCATCTCATAGACATTCCTCCAGATCCAACTTCTATCATGAAGCTCAGTCATTGCAAATGTAGATGCCAAAACAAAGGATTGAAGTGTTCCGAAACATGTTCGGAATGCAGAGGTTCTTGCCTCAAAAATGAACCAGTTGACAATGCAGTGGGTAACTTCACCCACTTTGAAGATCATTATATTTGAAATACTTCACTGCCTAGATATATTATTAAGATATTTCAGTTACAATGTATTCCATGAATCAAATCAGTTGTATAATTTTAGTATATGTCTTAACTTCAGATGTCTACTATCCATGTAAATAATGATGATATGAAATAAGTATATATTGTGTCTATTATAAAATATGATTGCATATAACTTTAGTAGTATTTCCCTTACGAGATATACAAAGCATTCGTCATGATTCAGTAACACCATTTCCAGTGGTTACTTCCACTTATCATTGGAAACGAAGTTATAAGAGAAACAAGAAAGGTGGACGGTATAATTTCGACAACTGTAAAAGGGAAGTCAGTATATCAATAATTAACAGTTAAATTGTTGTATTCAAATGCCAATTTGAAAAAAATGTGTCTTTCAACAAACCATATTTTGATATACTTTGGTGTTAATATTATTAGCATCGCGTCTTACTACCCGTTCAGGTTGTACGCACTTACGCTAATGTGTAATGGTAGGGTGATTGTGAGATGAAATGGAGGACCTACAGTTTAACGAGGGATCCGAACCACGGTGGAGGTCTGGCATTCTACACATTCCCAAGTTGTGATTAATACACGTCTTGTCAGAGGTGAAGGAAGGGTTTGGCAATCAGATAAATCTGTGCCGGGACCGAGGATTGAACCCTGGACCCCCAGATCAGTAGTTTGACACCTTATCCCTAGACCGCCAGGTCACCCTACTACTTTGGTGTTATTTATGACATTTTTTAAGAGTGAAACCCGCCTCAGTAGCATAGTTGTCTAACGTGATTGTCTCGTGTTGAGCCAGATCGCAGAGGATGGGGAGATCGAGGTTCAAATCTCGGTTGAGTGAAATGAGGGTGGTTTTCCTTAAATTGTTTTCCACTCTCCCTTCATACCAATGCGGGTTCACGTCCTCTAAATTCAACCTTACCAATTCCTAACCCATTAGCATTAATAGTACTTAAGCATATAAACTGAACAGGTAGTAAGATGTGATGCTATTATTATTATTATTATTATTATTATTCAAGAGTGAGTTTCATTGGTTTCATCTATGCACTAATTATTTCAAGGTTGTACAATTTTTTAATGTATTCAGGTACCTAATTGTAACATATGCAGCAGAGACGTGGACAATGAATGTAAGAGAGACTATGAAAGTGTAGGTCATGGGAATGAAGCTTGTGAGGAACATGTTAGCTGACACGAGGAGAAACAAGATTAGAAATTGTTAGATAAAGATCGCTGTGGGTCAAGTGAACTGAACAAACAAGATAACATAATTAAAACAAAGATCAGACAGCACAATAGAATTACAAGTGATGAAGTCACGGATATACGCCCCAAGCTTATAACGGGCATGACTCGACTGTCCATTGTCTGTCAAATATATACGCTGCGCATGCTCAAATATGGCTACACCAAAGAATTCCAACAGATATGAAGCTATCTAGGGAAGAGGTACCCTACATGAGATAATAGAGGAAGCAAGACTGAGATGGTATGGACATGTAGTGAGGATGGAAAAAGAGCAGATAACCAAGTGTGCAAGTGGGAGGAGAAGAATGGAAGAAAATAAAGTAGGAAGAGGGGTGGAAGGAAAGAGGAATATGGAAGCATTTTACTAGACAAACCCGGCACAGAGGTTGGAAACCGTTGTTGATGATGATGAGATATCTAGTCGTTTATAACATTTTATGTATATAGTAGTTAAATAGTTTGATCAAACTTGTATCCTTAACAAGATGGAGTTGCCATATTGTCTGGCAAGCTAGCACATATCCAAGCCTTAGATTTATTATTTTAAATGGTATTTAAAAAAATTCTCTCTCAGGAATAATATTGAGCCAAGGGACAAACTCGTAAGATGTTGATAATTTGAAGCAGGCTTTACCTGCTGGAATTTGAAGGAAAGAATAGACTTTGTAAAATACAATATCGGTGCTACTGTAGCAGCAGTTTTGATTACTTTATTTTATTAAAAAATAAATTATCATCTTTTCAAATCTTTTGTTAAAAATAAATTGTATTTTTAAATTATTTCAAATAAAATATATGGGTAGTTTGTCTTCTTTAAGCAAAATAAAGCTTTATTTTATGTTTACAAATATATTTTAAATCTCAAACGTAATATATTTTATAATTTTGGCAGGGAGGATCTTTGATCTTTGTTTGAGCTTGGTATGTGTCAAGTGTGAGAGTGTGTTTGTCCCTGCCACGAGTAGGACCTACTACAGCTTGCTTCTGGGGCAATCAAATGGCAGGAGGGATGAAATGGAGGGCGTGTCCGCCAATGAACTAATGGAAGAGCTGTTGGTCAATATTGGGGCATGCACACTATTAGTTTTATTTCAGTCGTGTGTTCAGGACTGCTCTGGCAGGTCTTGATTCACATTATTCAAGTGTTTTTTTAAAATGTTTTATTCACCGTGCCATATATTCTTATATATATGATAATTTACTTTAATGGGGTAGAGATGAGGAAGGAAGCATATTATGGGTATTCTACCCGCATTTGCATGGAAGAAGAGTGGGAAACTATTTAAGAAAAAGGCTCCTTAATGGAATCTCCCTGTCATCAGCAGACCAGCCTAACACAAGTGTAACACCTTAGACCAGAGTTAATCAATTCGTTATCCAAGCGGGCCACTCCAAAATATCATAATGTTTGGCGAACCAGACATTTAATTCAGTCTGGCAGTAATTTGGAAAGGTGACCTGGTGGTCTAGGGGTAAGGTGTCAGACTTCTGTGCTGGCGGCCGGGGTTCAATCCTCGGTCCTGGCACAGATTTATCTGATTTCCAAACCCTTCCTTCACCTCTGACAAGACATCTTGTGAATGTGGGGAATGCCAGGCCTCCACCGTGGTTCGGATTCCACGTTAAACTGTAGGTCCTTCATTCCATCTCACAATCACCCTACCATTACACATTAGCGTAAGTGCATATAACCCAAACGGTTAGTAAGACGCGGTGCTAATAATAATAATAATAGTAATTTGGAATGTTATTAGCTTATACTTTTGACGTTTAGAAGGGGGGAGGGAGGGTGAAACGTAAGTTGATATTATATAAAATATTGATATAGTTCAGTAAAATTAAAAAATGTAAAAGTTAGAATATGACTAGGCTAGTAAATATGAAAAAGTGCATCATGTCAAAATCATTTAAACATAAGTAACATAGGTAAAATACAATAAGACTAAGTACAAGCAAAGCACTTCGATGTTACTGTAAATAAGTGAGACAAATATCAACTGGCGAGACATCGGCTGCTGTTGGGTGGAGGGAAGAGGTGTGAGTCACTCTCAAGCACTCTGTCGCCCAGCCACTTGCATTGTTCAAGGTCAAAAGCAATATACCGGGTCTAGAGTGGGGGACGCACGCCTCTGGAGGGTAAGCTCACACTCCCTTTGGTAAACACACAATGTTGATGGCGCCAAGGACCAAGTAACACTGGGCTTGCAGCTTCCCCCATCAATGATAAAAGATTTAAGACCTCTCTGGCCATTCAAGGTCAGGCGCCTCTACATACCGTCTGAACTATATGACACATCTTCAGTGATACAGTAGTTAGACTTTCAATCCACTAGCCAATCTGCGGAGCTTGGCGGGCTGGATGTGGCCTGTGGGCCGCCATTTAATTAACCCTGCCTTATACCATTTGGCCAGTGAAGAGTGTTTCTATTTTAACTAATCCTAATTTTATGTATTCAACATGTATCGATTATTTGACATAAGCAGAACGTCAAATAAGTAAAAATGTCGGATAATAGGGAGGAATTAAGAAAAAGCCTATTAAATGTCAGACTATATTGTAATTTTACAAATGAATCATATAAACATCTCATTTTACAACAAATCAACAGGAAAATAAATGCAATACACGGTAATTTTATACAGTAATTTATTTACTAATTTAGCACCATATTTTTATTGAAATTAATGTTAAAAAGTGACTGTAAATAAATATAGAATTGCGTGAAGTGAACTTAGTAACAGCATTGTAAGAAGTTAAATCCATAAAAAATTCAGTCCTGTGATGATTTAAAAAGAATATGATTCTAGTCTGCTTTCCCGACAAATGCAATTTCTTTGCTGGTAAGTCTCGCCATCTTTGCAGCATCATTATGTCTATCTCCATAGCTTCTTCTTCAGTCGGGGCAACCGAGTGGCTGCGGTAGACTTAGGAGCAAACAAGTGGTGTTTTTTTTAGGGGCGTCAGATAGCGAATATCAGTTAAATGAGACTCTACTGTATATAAACGTTATGCCATTAAAATTATTTGAATAAAGAATTTAGAGCCAATAGATAAAATAAGGCTTGGAACATTTTTACCCCTGACCCCACATCAAAAACTGCTTGCCCAGCTCCCAAGGCCAGATAAATATACATACCAACATTTGTATAGTATTGCCATACAAATGTGTTACTAGTAATAGATGGTGAATGAAATGAAATTCCCCATAATTTTGCATTTCTTTAAGTTGTTGATTTGTGAATAGTATTGTCCACTTCTACCTAGAAATAACGGACATCCATAGAATATTACTCTTTGAGCAGCAAGGAAGTGATGGCGATGACAAGGCAGAGAAAGGTGATAGAACTGGATGAAGTAGAGTTGAACAAACCAAAGAGTATAAAGTATGTTGGAAGTGTGATTGAGGCAAAGGAGAAGATAGTGAGACGGACGAGGGCAGCAGGGAGAGGTTTTCTACAGGCGTGTAAGAGACCTACTCTGGAGAAGAGAAATGCCCTTAGAGTGCAAGGAAGTGCTGTATGCATACTATACCTGTATTTGTATGGAGGGAGAGTAAGAAAGCACTAAGCAACCTGAATGGGATTAAAACCTTGGTCTCCTAATTATTAGCAACCCAGTTTATAGACCATGTGCGTTCATAGTTTATTAATAGCAGATTAATATGGTCTGTCATTCAAGTTTAATATTGTTTAAGGCATACAATAATAATGTAGTAATACTGTACTTTTAAAGTGTAACTTACTTCTTGAAATCCTAATTTAGAGAACATTGCTAAACTTTGAATATTGTCTGTGGAAATCTTAGCCTCAAACTTTCCAACATGAAGCTTTTCACAACCTGAAAAATATATTTAATGTTCAAAACACATTAACAATTTTACATTTTTATGTTATTTATAGGCAGCTGTTTCATATTAAAAATAGAGCACCTTATTTAAATTATTAAATAGTTTCTATAAAATAGTTAATATCAAAAGTAGTGTGTATTTTTATTTTTATTCAATAAATATAATTAAGGATTCGCAAGATTCAAAAATATCTTGATCAGACGAGGAAACAAAACTCTCAGTCTCATCTCAAAAGTTAAAAATGAATCTCTAAGATTCAAGAAAGTTGAAAATAATTAAAAGAAAAAAATGGCAAAGGAAATAATTGTTCCAAGAAATCTACAAACCAGAGGATTTATTATCTATAATAATAAAAAAAGGAAGTGTTTGTTTCTGTTGAGGTTGCCCATGAAATGGAACTTTATAAAGCTTGACATGCTTGCAAGAGTAAATGTAACTATCTTAAGATGCGTAAAGAAAGAGAAGTTTATTCCTTTGGCTAACTATGTTGTGATTCATTTGACAGAGACACTAATTAAATAACACTTCCAAAAACTGCTACTATTGTCCACTAGATGATATTTAATTCTTCAGGCAATGTTTAATTTTAAATAGTTTTATTAATGATTCTGGTGAACTCCACAAAACTAATCATTTAAAACTGAAAAAAAAAGTGATTTTTTTGTTAGATAAAAAGTGTGTGATTTTATTGCAAAAATAGAGTAAAAGTGACTTGTAGCCAAAGTGATGACAGACACCACTCTACAAAACAAGTGTGCTAGGCAGATTTTTGGGTTTGTGTTGCTTAAATATTGCTAAAACTTAACAATGGTCAGGCTGAGATGGTCTGCATGGAAAAAGCATTCATTACATGTTGGGTTTTTTTTTACAATATCTGTCCATAACACAGAGATTTATTAAATATTTGGCAAAAATTAAATCTTTGAATTATTCACAATGATTTCTTAATATCTTTTGTATTATTATAAATAGTATTTATTAAATTTTAATGTATTCTTAAGTACTCCTGATCCACCCCCATAAATAATAACAAAAATAAACCAACAAATTTTCAGATTTTTATCTGTACTAAATTTAAGTCATGGTCCTCTTTTAAATCTTGAAACTATCATAATTTTCCGCTGACACACAATTATAAAATAAATTATTACTCAAGCTAGAAATAAGATTAATAATAATAATAATAATACCTATCGCTGCATCTTACTACCCTTACAGGTTATCTGCTTATGTACTAATTACACTAATACGATAAAAGGCTTGGGAAATAAACATTTTGTACCTTATTTTACAAGCTTTCCTGATAATTAACCAAAATACTTTTGGACAGTTTTTAATCTCAAAGTGATGCCATAAAACTTATGATCTTGAATTAAGTTAGATAAATATTGAAGGAGAGCATCAATTAATTGAGGCCAAGGAATATTTTGATTTTGCCGAGAGTATGCAATTTTTCATAAGATAGACCTAATCTTTTTACTGGAACAATGATGGTTTGGATATTAAAAGTGTTGGTTGTATCTCAGAATATCTTAAGCATAGCACAGTTGTCGTTCATTTTTTCAGAATAAACTCATCTCGTATCTAAAATCTGGACTGATATCAGCTTTTAAAAATCTATTACAGTGAAATCTCCACTAACACACACATATGAATAAAGGATTTTTCTTTATGATTGAAGATTTAAATTTCCCCGGCAAAATTACATTGGCTCTTTTGGTGAAACAACTAACAATAATGGACTTTCTCAAAAATGAACATGGACACTGCTAAACCGATATATTTATCCATAAAAATCTCTTTACAGCGGGGAAAAATGGAAAACACCACTCCATGTACAGAATTTTACAGAGGGAATGTAAGGAGTGCTATTGTCTTGCGTGAAGTGTCCCCTCTAGGGGCAGTTTCTAAACAAGCTTACATAGTAATAACTAAGGTTCTTCAAGGTCATACGGTTATAAATACTGTACCAGGGAAGTTAATGTATGTTGAGTTGGTAACACCAAAGTCAGCAGTCAGCTCTAATAAAGATAATGAGATCTGGAGTGAGCAGTTATCATCTGTGCGTGAAACAATATGGTTATGATACAAGTCGTTAATATAATAACTATGCTAGTCTAAAGTTCATTATTATGTCTTTCAATTAACACACAGTGGCATGCATCCCCTTCTAGGCCTTCAGTGAGGGTTGTTCAAGGACATACCTCTATCCTCTTCTAAGCCTTCAGTGGGGGTTGTTCAAGGACATACCTCTATCCTCTTCTAGGCCTTCAGTGAGGGTTGTTCAAGGACATACCTCTATCCTCTTCTAGGCCTTCAGTGGGGGTTGTTCAAGGACATACCTCTATCCTCTTCTAGGCCTTCAGTGGGGGTTGTTTTGTTAGTTTAGTTTGTGATTGTGCACACAGAGTCCCATAGTACAGAAGACCTACTGCTCGCATATAATGTACTCTTGAGACAAATCAGTCTCACATAGTGAAGACATTGTTTTGACACAGGATCAGTCACTCACTCCATATTATAAATGTTTGGGCCCATGGCAGTCAGTACTTGTGTTGGTGGAGCACAAACAATTCCATTCCTCAGGAAATTCATACTTGGTGGGGGTGGGAACACCCGATTTCAAATTGGGTTGATCATGTTGAAATAGTAACTCGGAAATTAATTGACGTCAAATTATATTGAAAATGAATATAATATTTTAAAATTGTATTATATGGTGTATTGCATAATAAAATAAGATTTTAGCTATGAGGAAACAGCAAAGAAAAGATCACATAGCAAAAATAATAGTTTTTAGAATATATCCGAGACATGAAGCCCTGGCTGTCCTTTCTCGACTCGTAGCCTTCCCATTTTGCAGGTACACTTAAAACTGGAGGTAACTCTGATAATACATCTGTAAGATACTGTGGCCGAAACAAGTTTCCACGCTCAACTCCTCCCATACCCTCTACAGGATGTAGAGCTTCTTTATGCTGTTTGGATAGCACTCAAGGATTCTCTCCAAATTACTCTATTCCGCATAGTCCTAAAACTGATTGAAAAGTTAAATAATATTAATGAATTGAAATTTGGCCTAAATGTTGCTTACAAATTGGATCATGGTTTGTTCTACAGAACTTAAAATAAGAACAAAACCCCACACTTTCATATGATTTAAACTATTCAGACAAGATAGGTATAGACTTCAGTTAGGCCTAGAATAGACAAATGAATAAAACATGCTGAAAGCTATTGTTTTTAATCCTTTTCATTCCTAAACTACAATGATTTCTATAAACATATTTTCTTTTAATGCAGGTGCAAAAAGCAAATTAAAAAAAAAAATCTTTAATTGTCAATTTGCAATATTAAAAAAATCTCTAGAATAAAAAATAAATAGTTATGACAAACTTAGTTCAAAATTCTAATATTCTTTATTTAAAACAAAATGTCAAGATATCACATCTACTGTTTGTTGGAAATTTGGCATCGCTTCCCACCTACTTAATTATCAAAATCTGGAGAAATATTTTGACTTAAAACAACCCTCATTGTTCTTTGTAAATGTTCATATGTAAACTGACTTCTTAACTTGGATGTATTCAATTTTAAAAGGGAGAAAAACTGTTCTCAGATGTATGTACTTCCGAACATGGATAGTATTTTAGCTGCGTTCATTTTGACTGGGGTATTCACTACCCAAATACTTTGAGTAAAACTCTGGTAGGGACACTTTTATAAATGTCTTGGAGACTAGAATTACATTGAAAATCAACAATTTCAAGTTGCATTTCTTCTTAACAATTGAAAATGGAGCTGAGAACAAGGAAAACAATTTCAAGTTTCATTTCTTCTTAACAATTGAAAATGGAGCTGAGGACAAGGAAAACATTTTTTTTCCTTTTGTAAATCCCTAAATCTGTATTAATTTATTTTAAGAGCTGAAATTAGTGTAACATGATTACTGAGGTTGTACGTATCATTATGTGTCTCTATACTTGTGTTGAGCCTAAACAAGTTTGTAAGCAAGCTGGTTTTCCCACGTATAAGTTTGGTTTTGAAGGCTCTAAGGTGTGATGATTTGGCCCTTTCCCTGAAGCTGAACATTGAGGGAGTTTAGATGATGTGTAAAATATCAACCAAAAAAGTTAAATCTATCACCCAATACTTCTCATTAAATTCCTTGACTGAGCGAGGTTTTTCAGCCATAAATATTTCAATGGAGTCTTTCAGTTCAAAAAATTGTTTTAAAACTGTGTCCCGAGTCAAACACCTAACTTTGGAATTATATGGTAGTTCCGCTTATTCTTCAACAATTTCTTTCAAAAAATTGCAAACTGATGGTGATTACACGCGTGAGGACGAATAAAATGGACAGTTTGTACAACAGATTGCATCGCATGGTCCATTTTTAATGTTTGTGCGCACACAGCTTCCTGATAAATGATACAATGTAATGCAACAAAATGTCCAGATGGCAGCCCCAAAACCACGCGTTTCTCTTAATCTCGCAACAACACTGTTTTTTGAACCCGCCATAGAAGGAGCACAGTCTGTAGAAAGGCTGACATTTTTTTTCCGATCGAGTCTAGTATCGTTAATAACTTTTTTTAAAGCAAAAATAATATCTTTATAGTGGTTATGTCTCTTAAGGGAATTATTTCTAGATGTTCTTCAGTTATATTTAAGTCCTTATCCACACCACTAAGAAATACAGCCAGCTGTGTCACATCTTTTATACCAGTACTTTCATCTAGGTCTATAGAAAAAGCAATAAAACATTCAACCCTCTTTATTAGTCATTCTTTGATATTTCCTGAAATATCAGTGATGTGTGCTGCAACTTTATTTCTTGAAAGAATATTTCAACCGTTCACTTTTAAATTCAGATATTTTGTCCTTGAGAGCTTGGCCAGTATATTTTTCATGTTAATCACGGTGTTTTGTTTCATGTTAATCACGGTGTTTTGTTTCATGTTAATCACGGTGTTTTGTTTCATGGTGGCGTCTCAAGTTGTATTCTTTCATCACCAGAACAACACAATTACAGTTTTAAAAATATCAAAGTTCCCACGCCTCGTTTAATACTTTATATTCCTTATCAATTTTTCTTTTAATACCACACTTACTTAAATTCATTGTGTTAACAATAAATAACCCAAAACAAGTCTGGCACGATCTTGACTCAGAACGAATGGTTGGGAAAACAGAGGTCAGAATGAGGCTGAAAGAATTTGTAAGAGAGAGTTTGGAAGGGAAGGGTTGTAGGGGAGATTTTGGAGGAGAGGCGTCTTATGAAGTTAAGGAGGCCTAAGAGTTCCAAGAAATGAGGTAAAGTGTCAAATCCAATCCCAAACTCAAAATACGCCACGGGCACAGACAAAGCCTGTAACTGCGGACCCCATTCCTATTCTTCTCTCATAATCAGGTGCGGGCCGGTTTAAACTCTCCTGCATGTTTGATACCCCTGCCCTAACCACTTTTCAACCTGTACAGTAAGCTAAGTACAATATTTACTAACTTGTCATAATCACTATCCTGTATATAATATTGCACAATTATATTGTTATAGTTAATATACATAGTAAAATATAGATAAACTGTGTTCAAACATTATGATTTAAGATAAATATATATATATTTCCAAATAACATACATCTTTTTGATCAAAGAAAGTGTTCACTATTAAGAAATGTCACTATATTTATCTGATGATTCTGCTGAACATTAAGGATCTCCTCCAAATGTGCCCAAAAGGGGCTATAATCATTGTGCATAAGTTAGAGACTTATTCCTTCAACACCACCCAAGGGTGAATGGTATAACTCCTGATGACCACAGTAGGGAAGAGGGCTCCTCTAACTAGCCCTGTTACCTATGAGGGGACCCATGTGTACAATCACATACAGCGAGCATATTGGGTCCACCAAACTTTACCAGTCACCGTACCCGTCAATACTGAGTAGCCCCTTGACGGGAGGAGTTGGTTCCTCCATGTGAGACCACTAGTGTCACTAGAGGAGGCCGACAACTCAGCCTTAGATATAACCTCAGTTTCCTGAGACGTTAACCCTAAGTTAACCAGTGGGACGATCATGGAGGTGTTGTGACCAGATAGCCCCAGGTACACAGTATTTTGGGGGATGGGGGACTCTCCCCCCCCCCCCACACACACAAATACAAATTACTCTACAGGAAGTTAGCCACTCAACCCCCTGACTAGCCGAGCAATAAGGATGTTGCTCGGGGGCCACCAACATGGGGACACCTTGTTAAGGTTTTGGTGGAGTGCATTTCTCATTTCTTACACTCTCTCATAGAGAGATCATCCATGAAAGTGAGTTTGATATAAGGCTTCTACACAACAGTCAATGATAGAAGAGTATGTGATGGTCTGGGAGGAACCCTACAAAGACTTGTAGCAAGGGCAATATTCCAACGACCCTTAATCACCATGAACTGTTTCCGGTCTGTGGTCAGGTCCATTTAGTAAAATGACTCTTCCACTCTCCTTCTCTCCCTTGCACACTTGCTGCTATCTGTTCCTCCCATCTCTTCCTTGGTCTCCCTTGTGGTCTCTTCCCCACATACTTCATATCTATTAATCTTCCTGGAATCCTCTCTTTTTCCATCCTCATTACGTGTCCATACCATCTCCTTCTAGCTTCCTCAACTATCTCATGTACACCAACTCTAGACCTTACATCTTCATTTATAATCCTATCTCTTCAAAAACTTAATTCCCATGACCTCCACTTTCCTTGTTTCTCTTTTATCCAATGTCCCAGTTTCCGCTGCCAACATTATTATGGTATGAAGTATGCTCTGTATAGCACTTCCTTACACTTTAGGAGCACTTCTCTTTTTCATATTAGGTCTCTTACACGCCTGTAGGAAACCTCTCCCTGCTGCCCTTGTCTCACTTTATCTTCTCTGCTGCACCCTTTGCCTCAATCATACTACCCAGGTACTTCACACTCTTTGGTTCTTTCAAATTTACTCCATCCAGTTATATCACCTTTTTGACCTTGTTCTATGCCTTGTCATCGCCATCACTTCACTTTTCACCATACTAAATCTCATTCGACACTCTTTCACCTCCTCATTCCATTTGTGCAGCTGTTCCTGTACTTCATCTTCATTTTCCCCCCATTACATCAAGTCCTCTACAAACATCGTTGCTTTCATTTTATCCTCACCCAGTTTCCCTGCCTCTCTCTTCATGATCATTTCTACCCCCGATACAAATAGTAGTGGTAAGAGGGCACTTCCCTGATTGACTCAATTTCTTAACTGGAGCCACTCTGTCCACCCTCTCTATCTCTACACGACTCACATTATTATAATACATATTCCTTACTCCCCTGGCCACTCGTCTTTCTACTTTAGCCTCCTCCATTGCTGTCCAAACTTTCTTTCTATTTCCATTATCATAAGCTTTTTCTACATCCATATATGCCATCATCCTTCTTTTTGTTTTTCTTAACAAGCAAAAAAATAAGAAAAATGTTATTAATGAATGATTTTTTGTTGCAAAACAAATGCCATGCACCCACAATTTCCAAATTTTCCTCCTCGTGTCAGTTAGGGTGCGTGCATACAGAGAGCAACTCGCAACGGCAAAGCAACGAAAACTTTAGGTCTACTGGTTGCTTCGTGGTAGTTTCTGGTTTCTAGTTGCCTTTAGTGTTCATATAGGATAAAATATGTCACTGTCAGTTTATGAGATGTCGTCAGAAGAGGAGGCTGTTGTTTGGTTTTAAATTCATCGATGGTGGAAATGAAAGCGAAGACTCTTCTCGGTTCACCCATACTTGACACAAAATATGAAATACAGCCAACTACATCCACTGCAAGATCTATCCAACTACCCAGACAGATTTTACAATTACTTCCGAATGAATAAGGAGAGTTTTGAAGTGCTTTTAGATTTAGTGGCGCCAAAGATTATAAAGAAACCAACCAATTGGCGTAAACCCATTAGCCCACATCAAAGTCTATTTATAACATTAAGGTAGGTCTCATCAGCTTCGTAAGGTACTTAATAAAAAGTATGCATAAGTAGGAGGAAAGATATGTTTACTTGTTTTCAGGTACATACATATATGTTTACATCATTCGTGTAATAATGTACTTATTATTTCAATGTAAAATAAAAATGTGTATAATCCATGTCAAGTGATTGAGGCTGCTCAGTAAAATTAGGAATGAAAAAATATGTTTCTGAAAATGATTGTGTCTCTTCTGTCATGGATTGATTTCACCCAAGTCTCCTTTCAAATTTAAAAGAAATTGCACATCAGATTGGGAGGAAAGTGATTTCGCAGAAATGTTCTTCAGCAGCTTGCTCTGAGAGTAGTGTGACATGCATGAATTTAACTGATCACTTTCAGTTTTTCTTTTAAGCTGTTTTTTATTCCATCACAGCTGATCCGAGGATCTTGTGTTTGTTCTTCCCCACCAATAGGAAAATCTTCATAATCCCTTTCTATATTAGCAACTTCATCTTCCAGGTTGTCAGCATCTCATGGGGCTGATGGGAGATTGTGCTGTTTCCCTTCCTTAATGATCGCCACTAAAAACTGTAACACGTCCCTTATGTAGTAATCCTTCTTATGCTGTGCACCAGATCCAGACGATGGTCTAAGAGGATAAATGCCTCCAGAATACAATGAGTCTATTATCCATTTGTCTTTGCACTCCTTCACTGAAAAATATAAATATTGTGAGTCTTATTTGGCCAGTTTCGGAGAGTAAAATTAAACATATCTATAAAGATTAATATCAGTTATGTAAAGTTAGATCTATATTAAAGAAGTAATAATAAGTAGTTTCATGCGATGCATATGCAAGTTGCACTCTTCCCAAGGCTATGCAATACTATGAAGAACTATGTAAAAATGTAGTGCTTAAGTGGTTAAAAAGGGGGTAGGGGAATGATAGTAGCAAGATGCAACCCTCATTTTTTCCTCCCTTGTTTGTTCTTCTGCTCCTTCATGCTTTTCTCAATTTTACCTCATATATGATAAATTTATATGTTGACAGTATAGCATTATACAGCCAAGAACTTCCCTTTCACCTCATTCATCTGTTTCTATACCAACCTGGCCAGTTACAGTAAGAAATGTACAAACATTATTATATATTAAATAATAATCAATTTGTTAGCTACCAAACAAATATATTAAAGTTATATAAGAATTTTGTTTGACAAATCAAATGTTAATTTCTTTATTTATTTATTTTCAGATCTTTGGCTGAGGGATCAAGCTACCACCAACTACCACATGAGTTTTTCCGTGGGGTATCAGCAATTGGTCAAATAGTTCCTGAGACCTGTGAGGCTATCTGGACTGCACTTGAACCACACTTCATGCCAGTGCCAGACGAAGAACAATGGAGAGGCATCGCAAGGCGCTACAAGGAGTTATGGAACACGCCAGGAGGGAAACACATCTGTATCCGGTGCTACGACCACTCTGGGTCAAACAACTTCAATTAATTACATTATTTTTCAACAGTTATAATGGCTTCTGCAGATGCTGATTCACTGTTTGTCACACAAGATGTTAGTACAGTTGTTCGAAGCGGTGATGGTGGTGTGTTCCCTTCAGCTGTACTAGGGCGATGGCTTCCAGAAAACAATCTCAACATTCCTGCCCCTTCTAATTTAGAGGGTGATGAAACACACGAACCATTCCCCTACTATTTTTGTGATGATGAAGGCTTCCCTTTAAGGGAATACCTCATGAGACCCTATCTTAGACGTATTTTAAACAATACCAGGCGAGTTTTTAACTACAGGTTATCTAGAGCACGTAAGAGCAATGAGTGTGCTTTTGAACTTATGAGTATGAAATGGCGTATTTTTTAAAAAAGAATTCAGTGTACACAAGATCAATTGAATGTTATAGTACAAACTGCTTGTGTTTTACATGATTTCACAATAATTAGAGATGGACACATGTCCATACCTGACTATTTTGATTACAAGAAACCACGTGTTAGATGCATTGATGATGATCGGGCCACTCGATCACAGTCGGTTCGTTGCAGGGATAAACTGGCAAACTATTTTGTAAACGTTTCACCTGTACCTTACCAATGGGCTTACATGGTTGGTGATAATTGTGCAACAAAATAGATATATAACACAACAACAATGGACAATAAACATCATTTAAAATAATTATATTATGTTACATTGTGGAATTAATAAAAGTGTTGTGGGAGGTAAAGGGCACTATGTCCAAATGAGATCTCAGCACCATGCTATCTCCTCCAAATTATCTTTTTAGAGGTATGATGCACTTTGTCCTAATCTAAATAACAAACAAGATAGCCAGGGGTAAACTGAACCAAGTCCTATAGATATTTATAGGTAGAAAGTACCATGTGGACATAATGAGAGTGCAAAATAAGAATGTTTTGGGACACAGTGCCATGTACTACTCATATTGGTTTTCCCTCTAGATTTAGATTGATTTTAACTTTGTGGGGTAAAATCATTTAGGAGAATTTTTTAGAGGGTAAAACTGAGATTAATTTTTAATTTTTTTCCCCATAAATTTTTTTGTTTTTCATTAATTTTCTTTAGGTTCTATTTTCTTAATCTATTTTGTAAACATTAAAAAAAATAATAATGAAATAATATATATAAGAACACAAAATAAAGTATTAAAACTAGAGCTGTGTGATTACGTCTCACACTCCTCAATCTCAAGAATGAGCTTCCACACGCAGATTATTTGTGACTTCTCTTGAAACCATTCAATTCTAATTTCTTTATATCATTGGTTAGGGTATTCAATGATATAGATAATAGTGTTTGACCAAGTGGTATATTCCTTCACCAGAGCGCAATGCCAACATAACAAACATGACATGAAGGGTCACTGTCATTATCAATACATTAAACCTCTCCTACCTAGGATACAAAATAATGTAACCGTGGACTATAAAATAACTTATCTCTATAAATTCAGTCTCTCAATTGGTTTAATGCACATTGGTATGATTGTTCACATTTAAACTTAAGCTCCGCACATTTTTACAGCGCTACCACTCTCCTTGCGTGTTCCGTCTCCGTGTATATCGTCCTTGGTCATGGTAATCCTCTCCTTTGAAGGTGATAACTTATCTTCTAACTGAAGATCTCGAACCTCGTGATTAGTTTCCTTTCTTGCCGTTGGTTCTGTGTCACCTGCACTTGACCTCTGTATATTCATATTTGAGCTTAGGCCTATAGTTATGTATTCTTGTTCTCTTGATGGAGTCCACTTTGGAGATGTACATGCCTGTTCAATTCGTGATACCTCCTTATGGTAGAAATAACCCACCTTAAGCAAATGATCTGTATGCCTTTTCCATTTAATGGCACAATTATTGTCCAGCTGACATAAATAGGTCCTATTACCAAACACCTTATCGATGCTGGCTGGTCGCCATCCTGGTTTCATACGGTTCTTGTAGGAAGAGATGTCTCGATGACCTCGGAAATACTTGTCCTGCCTCTGTCTTGCTTATTCTGTTTTTGTTCTCCTCAATAAGTCCAACCAACTACCCAGGTTCCTTCCTAGAAACCTCATTGCTGGTGACTCCCTGTAGTTAAATGAGGTGCAGATCTGTAGGCTTATTAATGTAGATATACTGTATTTATCATTCTTTGGATCCAACATCGCTTTGTCAATTCCGTTCTTGAAAGATTTAACTCCATTTTCTGCTAGATCGTTTGTCTGTGGATGATAAGGTAATGAGGTAATATGTTTAATTCTATTTCATTTGCAGAACCTTTCAGTGAAACTAGCTGTGATCCGCTATCTGATATTAAAACCTTAGGTAATTCAAATTTGGCAAAAATCTCCCTTGATTTATCTAAAGTGGCCTTGGAATATATTTTATTACAATCCAACTCCGTTACTTCTGGCCACGTGTGTATGCGTCAATGAGTAACAAAAACATCTTAGCTCCATAGGGTCCCAAAAAAATCTATGTGTAATCTTTCAAAAGGTTGCTCTACTTATTCAAACATAACCAAACTGCCTGCTCCGGCAAACTCGCCTTTGATTGTCGCAGTAAACAGTCTTTTACAAATTTATCTATTTCCTTATCAATATTTGGCCACCAAAATTATTTCCTGGCAATAGCCTTCATTTTATTCATACCTAAATATCCTCCGTGAACCTATTCGAGCAGTTGATCTCTGAATCTTTTCGGTATGATTAACCGATAACCCCATATAAGTAATCTGTTGTTTATGTAAATTTCCTCAGAATTCTGGGTGAATGTCTGTATAATTGGCTCAGTTCTGTTTGGACACCCTGCCACTGTATAAAGGTAAACCTTGCTTAATACTGGATCTCACCTCTTAAGCTCCAAGCGGTAGCCTATCTTCAACACAAAGATTAAGATAATCACCTTCCTTCTTGTCACAATCCACTAGCAACCTTGACAATCTGAAAAGGCCATCTTCTGCCTCGTCATTTACACCTTTAATATACTGAGGCATATATTCGAAACCACTTAAAAATAGAGCCCATCTTTGCATTCTACCTGCAGTCATTTGGGGTATGTCTTTATGCCCTCTAAAAATAGCTAATAAGGCCTTATGATAAACTAGCTTTTACCCGTCGCGGCTTTGCCCGCAATAATTGGTAACATCTTTTAATTTTAACTAAACTGTTTTGGTCAATATCAAACTTTATTTTTTTTCAAATATCTATGCGTTTTTCTCAGTTCTAGCTGTAAATAATTTTGCCGTATTTTAATTTTCACTTTTAAATATTTCGTAATAAAAGAAATATATATTATTTAAGTTATCAATTATAAATTTTTTATTTTTTATTTTTACTTTCATAATTAGTCATATAAATAAATAAATGAAATAATATTTTTTTCGAAATATATAGCTAAAAAAAAATCCCATAATTATTATTTATTAGTATGAAATTACATCACACTAATTACTATTTACTTTAATTACAAAATATTAAATCACAAATTCTTAAATAACATCATTTCAATCACATTATAATCATATATTTATTATTATTTAAAATCAAAGGTTGGGAATAGTCCTATATGTTATTCCAGGACATATTCTACCAACGTACAAAGTTTCATTCGAATCCGTTCAGCAGTTTTGGCGTGATTGAGCAACAAACATCCAAACACACAAACTTTCGAAATTATAATATTAGTAAGATAAGATGTATGCCCAGCTGAATAGTGATAAAATGTATGCACTGACCAATAAATAGCTAAAGCTTCTTTATCCAAAACTGATTAATATTTTTCTGACTTTTGCAGTACCCCTGAGGCATATGCTATCGGTCTTTCTTGTCCCCTAGGCTCCATGTTCATTAAAACTGCTCCGATTCCATATTGTAAAGCAGCACACACCAACTTAATGACCTTCTTAGGATAAAAATGTGCTGAAGTCATTTCCTGTTTAGTATTTACAAAAGCTTTTTCAGCAGCTTCATTCCATTCAAACTGGTCTTCATTCTGTACATCATATGAAGGTTTGGCAAATTAGATAATTTAGGTACAAATCTACCATAATCATTCACCATACCTGTGGAAGCCTTGACTTTCGTAATATCTGTTAATGGTTTGGCTTCTTCAATCGCTACTTTATCAGGGTCCTTCCTTAATCCCGAATTATCAATGCTGTGGCCTAGATACTTAATCTCACTTTGAAAAAACTTGCATTTATCTAAATTCAATTTAAATTTCACTTTCTCTAACCTACTAAAGACTGTCTTCAGGTTCGCTAAGTGTTCTTTATTATTCTTACTCGTAACCACTAAATCATCCACTCATGACTCCTGGTATTCCTAACAAAATCTTTTCAACCGCTTTCTGAAAAATGGTACTAGCTGGCTTGGTCCCAGATGGTATCTTGTTTACAACAACCTTTGTGTGTACTCCACCTTAACAGGTATCTTGTTTCCTCTGAAACCTCAAATTGGTTGTAGACAGCTGAAAACTCCAACTTAGAAAATTTCTCTCCTCCACTGAAAGCAGCAAACGTTTCTTCAATTTGTGGTAGTGGGGGCTTGACATCTTACAACACTTTATTTATTGTGATTTTGTAATCGCACAGATTTTTAGTCCTTTTTAAGAACTGGAACTAACCATGTTCCCCATTGACTGTTTTCTACCGGAGTAATTAACCTTTTCCTTCTATTTCTTCCAGCTTGTGAAGAAAAAATAAAAGAACAAACTATGGGATATAAAAAAATTTAATTTATCATGAAAAAAATATATTATAATACAGATAACTTCACTTCTTCCATTCATATTCATAACATATCAGCCAGCTGTGAAATAAGCTAGCTCATTTGCAAACAGACTCTATGATCCCAGAACTACTGGGGGGTGAGGGTTGGATAATTACAACCTTCACCTTACCTTTTTGTCCATCAATCCAACAATCACCATGCTCCACACCTCAACAATAGGAATACAGAAAACAACAACACACAAACAAAATATCTCCAACAATGCAAATAAATATATTACCTTAAGGTGTACCATGTGTGAGGGTAAACAAGATTTTTTTAAATGTTTAACTTGCTTGTCTTATATTTTTTCAGTAGAATTCCCAACTATCCTCCTGTGAAGCTCCACTTACACTCTAGGATTAAAGCAATCATATAATTTTACAGAAAACAAAATAGATAAAATATATAATAATATTTCACTTGACCAGAAGCAAATTATTTTCAATAAAATAAAGTAATTTTATATTGTTGAAATTTGATTATAAAATCCGACCATTCTTTAACATAATAAAATAAATTATGTCATAATTTAAACAATGAAAGGTATAAATAAATGTTATGATAAGCACAATTAAAGTTTCAGAAATTTAAAAAAACAACATAGTCTTTATATGTTTCCATGAAGGACAAAATTCAAAAAACAATATATATATATATATATATGTTTTAAAAAATAAATTAAATATTATAACTAATTATTTGGAAGCATAATTTCCTTAATTGTCGAAGTGATTTGGTTGATAAATGTGATGTTACAACAATAGAAAAAAACAACGGCTTCTTGAAAAAATATCTGGAACAATTCTGGTGAGATTTTGTTTGGAGTAATTTATATGAGATAGGAATGGGTAACTCCCATCTTCATTCCTGTGGATTCCTACCACCTTAAGTTAGTATCTAATCCCATTTACTGATGTGAAGCATAATCCTCACTCGTAATATGTCCAATTTATATTCCCGCGGGTGAGAATTACACAATTATATCTCAAGATGAGAGATGCAGAAACCTTCCTTCTCTGTTCGAATCCTGTGGGTCACTTCCGCCTCTCGTCATTTGAAAACGTTCGAATTTCCCAAGAATAAATCTTCCAAAACCAAGAAGAATTCACTTCAAAGAAATGTTTGTTTAGAAAAAATATAGTAATAATTTTAAAATTAAAATGAGATGACCAAGAAGCAAGCAGTAGAATATGTTTAGTTTAAAAAGAACACCAAATCAGCTGTTTTTTTGACATATAGAATAATAATGCCTGAATCGTGCGCTTAGGGAAATTAAGAACCAAGAAAACAATTAATATCAACATGTGCTAAAGGCTCATTCTGGTAGCGTAACTTGGAACTTCCGGACAATTAGTCCTAATTGTAACCACTGAATACTAGGACACAATGGTAGTTTGTTTGTATTCATGGCTAAATAATAAAGTGTTTGCATTTTGATATTTGGTAAAATGGATATTATGTTTATACACAAGTATGACCAAAATATATGTATATTTTAACATTCTAATCATCTTCTTGAGTTTGACCATGTTTAAGAAAGTTCAAAGTTCTATTAGTTGGGAAATGAAAATAGACAGATTCAATGTTGGTACAACTTTACGTACATCAACAAATAAAAGCAAATAAAATATGTTTTGTTACTCAAATGGCTTGCAAATATAGTTTATGATTAAAAGAGGAGGACGTTTTCTTTGTCACAAGCTGTTTACTTATTTCTTCTTTAAAGGCCAAAAGAACTGGTCTTAGCTTACAAAATACTGGCTTAGCAACCTTCTCCACCTTTTCGTATTTATAATGCCCTAGGCTACCGTCAAAAAGTTATGCATATTCCGGTAATATTAATTACAAGGCCCCATCTGAATCTATTTGATTTACTTCCAACACTTGAAACCCTAGTGTGTTCATCATATCACAGCCTAATAGCAGCTTGCACACAGATTTTACAACTATTAGCTTACACATGGCCTTTTTTCTACAAATGTCCGCTTCTATCTGTCCTTCCGGTTCTAAGAATCATCCGTCGTATAATTTCAAGGATGTATCAGCCACCTTAAGTTCAAATTGTGACAGCTGCTCCCTATAGAGTTTCCCCGGTACCACCGATCTTCTGGCACACGAATCTATCTCTGCTTTAACCAGTATACCCCTGACTATGATGTCCTTTTGAATTGGTTGACAAACTTCTGACGAGGTACTAAAAGCCTCATCATTTAACCAGTTTACCGAAGCCTCTACCTTCTACTCAAAATAATTGTGACTAGTTGAGCTACTCGAGTTCCCTTTTTATTCTTAGCAAACTCTCGCCAAATGGTCTATTTTATGACATGCATCCCATTAAACATCCTTTTGTAGTTTTTAAATTTACAATATTTAAAATGGTGCTGGTTACCACCACCACCACTACCATCACTACCTTTTGCCTCAACATATATTTTTTTACTATATATCTTTGAATTTTGAATTTTATGCACATTGACCTCTTGGCACGATTCCAATAAGGCTGCATCCTTTTTTCTTGCCACCTCCAGGATTACAGATAATTCCTGCGTGTGTTCTTCCTCGTATAATCTATCGAATAATCGTCCTTTTATTAGTCCCGTGGATAACTTATTTTTTATCACCCAATCCAACTGCTGGCCAAACTGGCATGAACTTACCTTGCTCCTTATTTGCCCTTTCAACATTTACATAGTTTACTGTGTATCTTCACCCAAGGTAAAATTGGGTCGCACAAGTCTGTCAAAATCGCATATGGCTCTTGTCCGATGAGTGTGACCATAATTGACCCTTTCCTTCCATCCTGAATACTGTTTGCGATGAAATACTGGCTAAAACGATCCTGATATAATATATATTATTATAATATTATTTTCCACTCACCCCCAACTCTAAGCTACGCTAACAATCCAGTCATGGGAAAAAATAACTTTCTTTGGTGCCGTTTGATCTCCTTCACGTTCTCGTAGCTGTCGTTCCAGCTGTGCCGCTTTGCTTCTATTCTCCTCCTTTACAGCCTCAATTCTATCAATCATTATTTGCCGGTCCACATAGCTTTGTTGAGCCTCCTTTAATTTTAAAGCAAGTTCCTGCTTTCGTGACATTTTATACATTTTCACCCTGACTCATCAAAACTTCTTAACCACAAAATACAACCCAAGCTTGGCTGAAATAACTGCACGTTTTTACACTCAAAACACAGTTCCCATTAAACTGCAATCATTCTTAATCCTCGTTACCAAATATGTAGCATTTCTATTCTAATTAAATAATTATCTCATCTGAAGGCAATCACATGTAATACTAACATGCTCATTCGTACGAGTACATGCACTAATAGTGTTTGACCAAGTGGTATATTCCTTCACCAGAGCGCAATGCCAACATAACAAACATGGCATGAAAGGTCAATAAATACGTTGAAAATTGTGAAGTGAAATTACAATTCTCTTTTCTCAAAGATGATCTTTCCTTTATAATATTTAAAAATCTACAGACTATACTAAAATATATAAATTCTTGTATGACTTTTTCCAGAGTTTTTAGAAATTCTGTTTTGGAGAAATTTTAGGTCAAATATTTATGGCATGAGCTTGAAATTATTAATTGTCCAAAACTAGTGATGTTAACGCTTGGTTACTACTCATGGGTCTACGTGACCCTGTGAACTTTGGAAACCAAATTTTCTCACAATAACTTTTAGACAATCCCGCTCCCCCGCCCGTGTATTCTCAGTATTGCGCATGGTGGGTGTGTTCAGCCACACATTTCGCGCCATAACAGTAGTGACAGGGTCACGTTGACCCTTCAATAGCAACGACGTTGGTAAGTGAATACTATTGGTTTTATTTTAAATCGTTTTCTCTAGTGTAAAATATTTATTATTTTAAGAGGTTTTTATGTGCCATTATAGCATAGGTTTTTGCCTCTTTTTTATAAATGTTGGGTTTGTGTTTAACGCAGGTATGGTGGGTAGTAGAAATAGGCTTACGAATGAAGATATTGGGAATGCTTTGCTTGATGATGATGATTTTGAAGTGGAGGACATTTCCGCAAATTCAGATGCTTCTACCTCTGCTTCGTATTCTTTGCCTTTTACTGCTGATAACAGAGAAAACGCTTTGTCTTGTATACTAAATTATGCTGACTGCAGTGATATCGATTCTAGCGATGAAGAAATATTTAGTGATCATGACAGTTCGACTGATATTGAAGAGGAGATAGACAAAGAGATTTCCTCCACCCCAGATCCACCTGCCTCCGAAAATATTGATACTTCTCTTGGGTCTTCTACAGTGCATCGCTCTAACTATTACTTTGGAAAAAATAACTGTATGCTTTGGGCCAAACAAACTCCAGCTCACAATATTATATCTATATCCGTGGGAAAACCTAAAGGACCAGCATCCAGTTTAGGTCCAGAGCTATCACTAGTGAATGTTTTTGATCTCTTCATCGACGAACACATACTTGAGACTATCGTTCTACACACAAATGCCAAGATTGAAGAGGTTCAACTAAAGTACAAATTTTTAAATGCGCTCATTTATCTCGCACTATTTGGAGACCAACGTTTATAAACCTAACAACTATTACAGAACTACGAGCTTTTATAGGATTGCTGTATTTGGCGGGCTTATTCAAATCGAACCATGAAAATTTATCTTCACTTTGAGCCTCAGATGGTACTGGACATGACATTTTTCGCTGTACAGTGACTCTCTGCCGCTTTAGATTTTGGTTATCTTGCTTGAGATTCGATGATGCTAGCACTAGAAGAGATAACAAGTTAACGACTATATCTAATATTTTCTCTGAATGGATAAGTCATTGTCAAAATAATTATTCTCCTGGAGCAACTCTTACTGTCGATGAGATGCTAGCACCTTTCAGAAGGTGATGTGGTTTTCGCATGTATATGCGAAAAAATCTGCCAGATACGGTCTGAAGATAGTGATGTTGACTGATGCCAAAACCCATTACATGGTAAACGCATAAGTTTAAACATCGGACCGACCTAGAACCAAAACTGACACGCTTTTACCAACTCAAGTTGTACTCCACTTGATACCTCCAGTTGGGGGTTCTAATCGGAATATCACTGGCGACAATTGGTTCTCGTCCATTGAATTATTAGAAGAACTGTGGTCCCGAAAACTAACATATGTAGGGACTGTGAAGTCAAATAAGAGAGATATCCTCAGAAAATTTTTACCGCATAAAACAAGAGAAGTAGAATCGTCTTTGTTTGGCTTCACAGCTAAAATAACAATGGCATCATATGTCCCTATGAAATCCAAAGCTGTGGTTCTCATTTCTAGCATGCATCACGATAGAGAGATCGTTCCTGATCAACACAATAAGCCGGAGATGAGACAAAAGTCGGGGTTGACGCCTTGGACCAAAAGTGTGCCAACTTCTCAATTGCCGACGGTGGCCGATGGTGTTATTTTACGCAATGGTTAATATTACAGGCGTAAATAGTAAAATTATATATGATGCAGTCACTGGAAAGTCAGTAAATCAACCTAACTACCTTTGCGGGCTTGGCATAGAGTTATGCCTACCATACACTCGACAGCGAATTTACAATGAAAAGATTGCGTATGATAACATCAAGGGTGTTCAAACTGCCACTGCCTGAAAGATCTGTTCAAGCTGTCGCTAATGTTGCATCTAAAAGAAAGTGTTGCAGGATTTGCCCCTATAAAAAAGATCGAAAAACGAACAGTGTTTGTTCTTCTTGTAAAATTCCCATTTGCAACACTTGCTCAATAATTATATGTCCAAACTGTTTAGATAACAAGTAATTGTGTGTCATTTCATAACTAAATAGTGTTTTATTTCCATATTGCTAATCAGTAAACAAAATAAACATTGTTTATATTGGAGGGTCAGACAGACCCTTGAATAGTCAATGTGTAAAATTTATTTTGAGTAGTAACCAAGGGTTAAGTTTCAAGCTACAAAATATCCCCCCTTCCCCCTCCAAGGCTTCTATCTCATTTCTAGCATGAGTACTCATTTTTTTGTAACTGCATTTCAGCGTAATCTTGCAGCATTTTTTTTTTTTAGAGGGTCATAACTAAAAACTACTACCAATAAAAATTAAAACATTTGGATTATTTGACAAGGACTGACTCTGGTATTGATAAAAGCTGCACAATGGAAGAGTGTTATTTTTTATTTTTGTTATCACCTTTTATCATGTGGTACTCTCAGGTTGTACAATGAAACAACCAATAATTGAAATAGTACCAAACTATATTCCAGAATATGGTTTTGTAATTATATCCCAAGCACCATTTGTTTCATACAAGGTCTAGAGTGTTTATATCAAAAGTAGTTTGTCACCATATCGTAGCATGAGCAGCAAAGCTTCCCATCCTCTACGTTTTCCTCGAGAAGCTACTTCTGCAATCATAATCTCTGCTTCAGCCACTTTCACACAGTCCTCACAGTCCTCACTGCTATGAAAAAACAGATTGGTGTCTCCAATCATGGCGGCTGGAAATAAAATTAACTTATTTAGCCCAAACCAGCAGCCTGTTATGATAGTAGTGTAATTGTACTTACCCAGCTCTGTTAATATTACTGTATTATAGAATGCTAGAGTCGCTACTCTTCTATTTGCTTCAAACAGACAGAAATAAATATTTTAATTTTACTCTTCAGACCCAGTTTTTAGTTAATAAAAAAAAAGTACAACATTTTAAATGCCAGCTTCGAGGTGCACCTGTTTGTGCACCAGGGCTACTAATTTTGAAATGTCAGACTCTGTGTCCTGTAGATATTGTGCACAGGGGCTACTAATTTTGAAATGTCAGACTCTGTGTCCTGTAGATATTGTGCAAAGCTCATGACAGACACACATACTATTCATTTTATTAAGATAGGTAACATAATGAAGGTTGGGCTATTGAATTTATTCATCTTAGTTAAGTTAAACATGTGATAAAATATAGCCCTACTATTTGAAATGGATGTTGAAATTTCAGTGAAAATCATTTTTCATCCTAACAGTGCCTTAAACAAAATAAATTATGATAAAACTTATATAGATACATTTTATAAATTATCTTAATGGTGTAGAGTAAATAAGTCTCTTAAGGATGAACTGAGTCAGATGAAAAGTTTTTGCAAAGAAAAAATGAGACAATTTCCCTAAAGTAAACTCTTTCCATACATAAAAACAAGTTGTAAAATGATGTCTCAATATGGAGTTTTTCCTTTTGATATATTAATACAGGTGCCCATACTGGCTGATAATAATTACAATCCCAACTATTCAAACAAGAATGTTCAATGCGTTAGCATAGTTTTAGTTGTGACACATTATCATTCATCCATTTTTATTTCTGGTTGTACTCAATACTTACCAATCTCATCTTTACTAACTTCATAAATGAGCCTGTCAAGGATGATAAATGTGCATTCTGAAATCAATCACACACAAATAAAAAGAAATATTAGAAAATGTTTATTTAAAACAAAAAAACAAGTAAACCTATTTGTAATCTGTGTCAAAGAATATTAAGTATTGTGACTGTGCCAACATAAATTCATAAATTTTATGTCCCCACTAAACATTAGTTGTGTTCATTACACTCATTTAACTCTCCCTCTCCTCTCTACTTCCACCTTTCTCCTCAATCAAGCTTCCAAGATATTATAAATTCCACACTTTTCTCAGCTCTACTCCATTCAACTTTATAGCTTTATTAGCTCTGATCATCTGCCTTGTCAATACCATCCCTTCACACTTTCATGCTAAATCTTATTCCACTCTCTTTCACTTCCTCATTCCATTCTTGTATTTGTTCCTGTACTTCCTCTTCTTCTACCACCAAACCATCAGTCACCAGCAAACAACATGGCTCTCGTTCTTTCCTGCCACTTTGTTCATGACCATTTCCATTACCATTACAAATAGTAATGGTGAAAGGGCACTCCCCTGCTTCACCCCGTCCTCCCACTCTCCATCTTAACACAACTCCTGTGTTCCTTATTCATTCTTTTCACTTGCATTATCCTATTTGCCAAAGCAGGTAAAAACATTTTTGAGGCAGATGAATACAAAACTGTTTTAGTAGCTATGATAAAAGGTCAATGTTTGCTTATAAGTTTTATAGTTGCTAAATGAATGGTATTATTTTTGGGCGATTGGCCGGACTGTGAGAGACTATTTTGGTTGTGTTTTAGCTGCAGTTTGTAATTCACTGTCTGAACCTTTAAAGTTGTACTACACGAGTTCCCAATTATTATTGTAGATAATGTCTGCTAATAAACCATGTTTTACAGGTGGATTCTTATTTTATATCTTGAAACAATTTTAATACTATTACACTGCAGAAAGATTGTCAGTTTCTGGGAGGATATGATCCACAACAATGTGGCCATCCAAATGGTGCAGTTTTGGCATCTTATGTGGGCCAAGTGACCCTACATAATATCTACACTCAGGGTTACTACCCAACTTTTACTTCAAAATTATTTTAAGTTTTTAGATTTTCCAAACATTTTGTCAAAATTCCTTGACTTAGCCATTCTCCAATATTTTTGGAGTGTTTCTATTTTCCTATTCATCCCATATTTATTTTAAATCTTCTGCGTTTATTAAACACCTTTTTTTTCAATATTAATGCGTTTTAGGTTGTTGTTTTTTTTGCCTCAGTATTCAATGTTTTAGGTGTTATCTTAACACAAAGTAAATGTGTACTAAATAGTGGCGTCATGTCAGGGCAAGCACTGCTTACCTTTGATTGAAGATATGTAATTATTTTATTTAATGTTTGAACAAAAAATCCCATACATGGCCGTGACCGTAACATTTATACAAGAAGTGCACTAGTTCATCTGATGGTGGTTGAAAGTCGCTATTTGTCCAACTTTCATCCCATTACTTTAGCTAATGTGACCCACATTAGTGATGTAAATGCAAGCAGCCAAGCTACGAATTATCTTACCAGAAAGGTGACAACTATAATTGACGCCACTATATTTCTCTTCCCCTTTCAAAACATAGTGGGATAGTATGGCATGAAGGGGGAAATTGATATTGTCAAGATACTGACCCAGTGCCTACACATCTTTAAGCCCCGTGGTGTGAGGAAGTAAGGTGAAACCGTGCGCATGTTCTCCCACTACTTCCTTCTTGCTGTGACGTCAGCTTCGGGGGAGTCGGGTAGCTGTAGACGGAACAACTTGAAGGAAACAACTCAAATATACCACATATTTAGCGTGTTTAAATGTTTAAAATTAGGAATCATGCCAAGTTTGGCTGCAATATTAAATATCATAGTTTTCCGAAGGATTAACTTAATAAAAGAAAGTGGATAGTAGTATGTAAGAGGGAAGACAAATTTAATTTAAAAACTTGTAAGCAATTTTCTCTGACTATATTAACAAATATAAAATATAGCAATGTTTGATGCTTTATAGATAAATTGTACAAACATTCATTAATATATTATCATCTATAATTTAATAGTAATAATAAGCTGCACAACGGGTTCTTCAAGACTTGTAATCGCCGTTAATCCAGTCAAAATCCAAAATCATGTAGAAGCTATTTTTAAATAAATGTGTTTATGACATTATGTATTTTTACTCTTTTGAACTATATGCATATTTAACTACGAAAATATGCTAGGGGTAAGATGGTTGAATTTAGATTAAATGTACCCGTATTTGCGTGGAGGGAAAGTGGAAAACCGTTTAAGAAAGGGCCCCACTTCTGGGATTTGACAACTGAAGCGGGTACATATATTAATTAATTTTGTTAATATTTTTGCGTAAGGTCCTACTATTTTATTAGCATTAGTAGACCTGTACTTATAAAAAATTATAATGTGAAGTCCATCTTTTTACCTGTTCAGACAGTCCTCATATGTATACTGATAAGGTAGGAACTTGCGTGGAGAGAGGATGGAAAACCATTTAAGAACAACAACGTAAGTAAGCCCGGTTGGTATTCGAACCCCAATCTCCCCGTCGCCGACAAACCAAACTAGATAAGACTTGACTCTGTACACGTTCCAGACGATGTGAGTGGATAGATATTCTTTTGATACTTATTTTATAAAAGTGGACAAACACATCAGATTGAACTGCAAATTGAGTATTTAAGTTTAGCAATACTGTAGCTTGTATTTTATTAATAGGAATTTTCTCTACTTTGTCGTTTTAATTCGAGTGTATCATATTTTCATTGTTTCTCTGCCATTGTTACAATTTGCCACCAGTTGTCAGTATTTTAAAATGTTAGATATGCAATATAAAAATTCATATTCACTACTGGTGGCCCACGAAGTTTCTTGCGAAAATAATCAACCGTAGTAAAGTTTGGTGTTTTTATTCGAGAAACAGAAAGTTTTGACTAGTGTGGGAATAAATACATGAAAGCTCTAAATAATTTCTTCCTTACATTTGCTGTATTATATTGACTTAGCAAAGCATATATTTTTGTTGGAAAATTCGTTTAGTATGTAACTAAACATGTTTAAATTATCACTTATTATTTCATTCACAATTAAATACCTTTTCTCATTTTTGCATAGATTGACAGAAATTGCGGTCCGCCACTAGATTTCGAGAGTTGGCCTTCTGGCATGTTTAAGCTTGAAACTCCTGTCGTAGATGTACACCAAGTGATTTTACTGTTTAGTTTGGCAGGCATAGGTGATCACATGGTCTTAGCCTTGGTCAAGCCAATCTATTCTTGTTTGCTATTGAGGGTGAAGGATGAGATTTGATTCTCAGCTGAGTGTGATAAGGGTGGGTTTTCATAAATGGTTTCCTCATCTCTTCCTATTAAGATGAGGGTATATATATATATATATATATCCTATAAATTTTACATTTCTCATATCCATATTATTTTGTGTAAATAAATGCGTATAGCTCAGATGTACGTGGGGGAAAAAATAAGAAGATAAAATTTCTAACTTTATGTATTTTTTAAGAGACTTGTTAAATATTTAAAATAATTTAATATTGTTTCCTTCATATTTATTTTTAATTTTTTATTTACAAAATAATTTCTTCGTTAAATTAGACTATTTCTTCTAAGCTAATTATAACATTTCCATCCAGCCACAATCTGTTTTGATCATTTTGCACAAGTCCAGAAGTCTTTGCAATGTCGTATTTTACTTTATTATCCACAAAAATGTAGAAAGATTAAGCTATTTGGAATAAATTAACCATTACTCATTAGTAAACTGCTCATAAATGATTTTTTACCAGAGAAACAAGTATACAGTGTTTATCATCAGATAAACACTCATTGGATATCCATTTTAAACTAAATCGTTAAAGCACTTGTAAAAAATTTGAAATTTAAACAAATCACCTTTCAGTAAATTACTCTTAATTTAAAAGCTAGCGTCTGAATAAAAATCCTGAGCTATGGCCATATTAAATATCAATTTCATTAAATATTCTAGGATCAAGACCCAGGGACATGTATAATTGTTAACTTCATTTTTTGGGGTTTGGGGCATATTAAACGCAATGATTCATCAACATTTCAAGGTTGAAAAATTTCACGATTGCATTATTTTATATTTATATGAGAAAGGAAAAATAGTGATTTCCAATCATAGATTTTAAAAAATCAAAAGAGTTAATAAATTTGGCCTTAATATTGCAGTTATAAAATAGGTGTTTATAACGAAAAAGGAATATAAGTTTACTTAATAATGGTTTAAAATATTCTGAATGTTCTTTGCTTTTCTTGGTTACATATTATATTTTGTATTGTTTTCTGTTGTGACCAATTTACGTTTTTCTTGTGCTTTATTCGTTCAAGTCAAGGATTTTGTTTGACATTCATAATTGAATCTAATATTGGTGGAGTTATTGAAACAAGACGTGTTCTTCAACGTGTGCATCATAATATTTTGAGTAGTAAAATATGAATCTATTGTTTTTATTATCCTTGTTTGAAGGATTTAACAAGTTCGTTAACTTTGCATAATGATGTTAAAACATATGTAATTTTATTATTTCACGCCCCTATTATTCTTGCTATACACATTCTAAAAGATCGCTACATACTTCTATACATTATTCTGTAGTGATTTAGACAAGGTGTATTGTTGAAATCTAAGATAACTCGATAAGCAATGCTCGCAGTAAGGCAAGTCCCCCTAATCTGACGTCATGCGCAGAACCGGACTGTTTCACCTTACTTCCTCTCACCACGTTTAAGCCCAGTACACACGACACAACTTCTTGTACATAAAGTTGTACAAGAAGTTGCAGCCTAAAGATGGCATTGTGTTAACACCAAAACTTGTACAAGATCTTTGCACAATTTATTGTATACAACAAATTTAGGAAATAGAACGTGTCCTATATCAGTCATTTTTCTTGTACAACTTTTAAGTTGTAAACTCGAAAACTTTGTCTGCTAGACAGTTACTTTTTTTTAAAAAGAGTGATTATAATAAAAACATCTAAATGCTTCAAAACAAACAAATAATTATAATCTAAGAAGGTTAAACCCCAAATATTTATTTAAAAAATTTAATAAAAGTATTTAAAGATTGAAAAAAAAAGAAAATCTTCATAATATTTAGGAATGAAGAAGTTATTTACATTAAATAATATTTTCCAAATCATTCAATCATTATTTTTCCATAAAAAGGGCAAAAGTGCCATGTTTATTTCAAATATTGTATGCAATCACAAATGTTGTGTGAACAGTCACTGGCTAAAATGTGTGGTGACCGGAAAAAAGTGCACATGAAAAACCCCACGGTCATAAATACGGACAGGAAAAAAGCTCACATGGAAAAATACTCACATGGAAAAATACTCACATGGAAAAATGCTCACACGGAAAAATGCCCACATGGAAAAATGCACACAAGGATAAATGCCCCACGAAAAATACTCACACGAAAAATGCTCACATGAAAAATGTACACAAGGATAAATGCCCACACAAAAAATGGCCACACAAAAAATTGCTCACAAAAAATGCTCACATGGAAAAATGCCCACACAAAAAAAAATTATTAATTAAGGTTGATTTTTAACAGAAAACAAGTTTTATTAGGGTTTTGCATTACTAACTTTTTAGTTTCACTTGTAAAGTGCGTGTTTGATTTATTCTTGTGCATTCAGAGAGTTTGCATTCACTTTTTTGGGTCGTTTTGTTAATTTATAGTAAATTTTTGGAGTCTTTAGTGTCATTTTATGGATAATTTTTTGACACATTTTAGGTCATCAAAATCCTGACCCTGATACAGCAACATAACCAATGTTTACAACAAGTGCTAGGATTAAAAAAAATACAAACATATATCAAAATAGAGTTATATTTAATGGTTATTATACATTTAAGTTGGATCTACACGCTGGTGTAATTTAATAAGTAGGCTACATATTACATAACATAAAATAAAGACTATCACTCTAAAAATTTCAAACTGGAAGTCGACATTTTAATATGAAGTGTTGACCCTTGGGGACCCAGTATCAATATTTTTACTTTCTCGCTACCTTACAGGTAGAGAAAATATTATGATCCTAAGAAAAACCGAGCTCAAGATTTTGATGTAGGTCGACGTTACACGATCCTCCAAATCCGAAAAAGTTGTTTCCGCAATGCCGTCTATCTGTCTGTCAGTCTGTACCTTGGGCTAGAGCCTAAACTATTTTACAGATTGGGCTAAGACTCGGTATCTAGAGTTTTTATATGGTCACCCCGAGGAAATTTTTTAATTGGATATCCAACCCTAAAATTAAGGGTAGTTTCCTTAAGGGCGATAAGAGAAAAAAATTGATTTTATCACAATTGGCTTTAACGATTTTGATTAAATTTCATTTTTAAACTTTGATCAGTATTACAAACTAAATGGATAGCCTCAATTTTTTTTTGTCAGAATGACTTTAAGTATTCCTGTCTGGTGCATAAATTCTAGTTGAGAAAAGTTCAATTTTCTCAAAATTGGCTATAACGATTTTGATTAAAGTTCGCACCTAGGCGTTGATTAAGATTATAAAAAAAATTGATTTTTTCACTTTCCCATGGAAATTACTTTTAGGGTTCTTTACAGAAGCAAAAATGTTTTATATCTCCGCAACTATTTGAGATACCAAATAACTTATCACTGTACAATTTTAATACTATTAAAAGTAAAAGACTTTTATTTGAAATATATTTTTATAAAACCAATAGTTTCTGATATATTGGCAAATATATCAATATAGTTTTGTAAGCTTTAGTTGTGAAGAGATACTTAATTTCAAACGCAATAATTCTCTAATGTCATAGAGTAATTAAATAAGAAAGTCTCTCAAGAAGTTGATGTTGTTTTTCCTTGAACCTCTTGGGGTAAGTGTTTGTACAGCACGGGGGTGAATCCAGGATTTTCGTGAGGGTGGGAGGGACGCGGGGGCTCCTATCGGGATTGAGTCGGGGGATGGGGGCATCAAGAAATTTTGACATAAAAATACTTCAAACTTTGAGAGGAATTCTTTGAGTAATGTTTCAGTGTAACGCTAAACTTGAGAATAATCCTCTAATGAAGGGTATAACACGAAATTTGTGATCAGTATTGATATTTATTAAAAGCAAATAATAAGAACATATTTAGTGATTATTAAGAGGGAAATAAGTTTAAACATTATAACAATTAGCACATTATGTGTGTGGTATTATTCAAAGATTTTGTTTAAAGCACGTTATTTAAAAATATTTATTTTAAAGATCTTTATTTTATTATTAATAATTGAAATAGTAATAATACAAATGATAAAATAAATTTAAACCTAAGCAATGTTTGTGCAACAAGGTGAGATGCACACAACTTAAATTTGGGTAGTTTCATTAATAACTATTTTCACCATTTTAATAATTAATGTGATTGTATTAATAATTATTATATATTAATCATTTAATAATATTACCAATAACAATTAAAAAATGAAATCTGGTTAGTGAGATAGTATTACATGACAATATAACTAGTAGTGACTTTAACATTTATTTAATTGGTTTAGTTTCTTGAAGGTGGTACTCCATTCCTGTATCCACCTCTGTTACAGCAATGATTTATCTCTCTCGTTTTAGACTCAACAGTCTATAATTACCTATTTAATTGGTTTAGTTTCTTGAAGGTGGTACTCCATTCCTGTATCCACCTCTGTTACAGCAATGATTTATCTCTCTCGTTTTAGACTCAACAGTCTATAATTACCTATTTAATTGGTCAAAATTTATAAAAGAGAAATTTAATAGCAATGCATAGCATAATGCATAGCAATGTGCATCCCCTTATAAAATGTTGAATATTTTAACCAGAAGTCAAAACGTTAATAAGAAGTGTTGACCCTTGGAGAGCCAATATCAATATTTTTATTGGTCCAGATGTACAAATGAAGACATTTATTCCTTATAAATAAAATTATAAAATTTAAAACCATGAGTCAAAAAAATTGTTTGTTTTTATAGCACAATTTGTTCTCGGGTTCACTAGTGTATATTATAATATGAATTTTGAGAAAATATCTACCTTTTTAAACACTAGAGCGAGAAAGTCCGTGTGGAGTTCTGTACCATTTATTTTTGTAGTGACATACATACCACAGATACCAATTTGGAACAAAATCGTTAGAGCCGCTTTCAAAATATTTAGAATTTTCTAAAATTACCCAAAAACAAATATAAGTTGTTATCTCACTTATTTTGGAGGTCAAACATAGTCTGTACATCAATTTCAATCAAAATCGTTAAAACCATTTTTGAAATTGGAATTCAAAAAAAGCACTCATCACCCTTAATTTGAGGGCTAGGGTGAAAATGAAAAAAAATTCCAGAGGTGTAAGCTTGTAAAACTGATTAAATATCAAGTTTGAACACATATATAGACAGACAGATAGACAGACAAGAAGATTGAAGAATTGTAAAATGCAGTTTTTTTTCTTGTTTAAAATTTTTATTTCAAATTTGATGTTTTCACAATTACAATACTTTCTCTTTTGATGAGAAAGTAAAAATGAATGGGGACATTTGTCTCTATGGACTTTTTTCTGTGTTCACACTTTTAGTGTGAGCTTTTTTTCCGTGAGTATTTTTTGTTTGAACATTTTCACTGTGGGCATTTTTCCTTGTGGGCTTTTTTCCGTGTGGACATTTTTCCTTGTGGGCTTTTTTCCGTGTGGACATTTTTCCTTGTGGGCTTTTTTCCGTGTGGACATTTTTCCTTGTGGGCTTTTTTCC
>CABFVZ010002215.1:46047-65630 GCA_902151445.1 Timema monikensis
CCTGACGTAAAGGAATCAAGGAGGTCAGCTGCAGTAGAATGCCCTAAAAACACAGAGTTCAAGTATCGGGTCGAAACCACATTTAAACTTGAGTTCCAATAACGGACAATGATGTCCATTTGTCCTTTTTGGGCAATTCTATTTAGACTTTCGTCAAGTGAAACTGCAAAAAATGTAATCTTCCTTAACTCCACCGAGTTTTTCTTGGAAGAAGGGGCCAAGACCAAAGGTTGTCAAATAGCCAAGTTTGTCTTTTTGCATTTTGAACTTCTGTGCTATTACACTGTCAGGAAACATGATTGAAAAAAGATCACTGGAAATACATGAAACTCTGTCAGAAGTATGAGTCATAACCTTATTCATGGACCACAGAACTTCTGCTTTCAAGGTATCATCATTTACACAAAATTTACTTAGAGATCCTCCATGAGATGAGGAAGATGAAACAACTAATGTAGACAAAGCTGCAACCAAATATACATCACTTTCAGAAGTAGGCCTACTTGTGGAAGGTAATAATTCTTTTGTTGGTTCTGGCTGTTTACATCAAACTTTTTCAGAATATATAAAGCTGAGCGTTTTTTTGTTTTTTTTACTTACCTTGGAGTAGGGCAGAGGTTAGTTCCAAATGCTTCTTACCTTTTCCATGAATTTTCACTCCATTCAACCCACTGTAGCTTATATACAATTTTGATCTACAAAATGTACATTAAGCCTTATACTGGTCATCTTCAACAGGGCGCAACCACTTTGAGTATTTATTTTCTTCAACAGTCAGCAAAAACTCTTTGAACGAACATTTACCAGGCATCTTTTAACAGATTAGCCTAAATTTCACACATAAAATCTTTGAATGCCCCCCAAAAAATTATGGATTTTTTCGCAACACACGATTAAAAAATAATTTAGGCCTAATATTTTATGAGCCCATAAGACAACGAAAATCATTTTAAAAATTGGTAAATTTCAACTGTTTTGAATGAATGGTCTTTAAAATTAAATGAATTACGTCAATTAAATGAATTACGTCAAGGATCAAATATTAACACTAATAGTATTATTTTATATTTTATAAAAAATACGCCATATTTCACTGCAAAAACGATTGCTATTTGCCGCCAACGTTAATTTGAAATTATAATATACATTTTACACCGCCTTCAAATTGCAATCAGATCACTGAAAGCATAAAAAATTGACAATTGCCGCCAACATCTTGATCCAGATCCACAACACAGATGAATGCACGGTTTGTGTAGAAAATGTACTGGTATTTTCCCGTATCATCTACAAAACCTGAATTCAAATTCATTCACTCGAAAACCATTATTTGTAGACACACACACGGCATAATGCACTCACACACCCCATGAGACAAGTAGAATGCACCATTAAAATTTAATACAAGATGGCGAACGTTAACCTTGTCGTTGGAATCACAAACAAAACAATCATGCAACTTCCGACTGGCGCGTGCCATCACGTGTAGTGGATAGTGCTATCTTTGAAGCATTCGCGTTGTTACGATGCGCAGGAAATTCAAACTAAAATTATTTTCGTGACTTTATTTCAAAAATATTAAAAATTCATGACTAGATTTTCGTGACCCAGTAGACACCCTGTAAAAACACAATAATGTAAATCACAGAACAGAAGGCCGCCCAGAGCCACAACTATCATAAAAAAAAACTCCAAATAGCTTCTTGAAGCATAATTTTTTTTTTTAACTCCGGGACTTCCCCTTTTAAGCTTGGGGGGCACCCCTTCCAAGCTTGTTTAAGAATTTTGGTCACAAGACACTACTGAATAAAAAGCCAACATTGTTCAACCATCACATGTTAGTATACCATTTCTAGGCTATGCATTGTGTTAAATTCCAAGAATCAAACACTCTCATTTTTATTTTAGTTTTTAGGTTGAGCATTTAAAAAAAAAATCAAGCATGGTAGTTAAGTTACCTGATTTTTATATTATTTCCAAAAATATCAGGTATTCTCTGCCTCTAGCCACAATGACACTACTGAGGTGGAGGTGAGTAAGGTACAAGTTGGATGAAATGTACCCACAGTCTCAGGCAATTCACTCTTACATATTGTAGTGCATGAAGGGCGTTCCTCCGTACATAATAAAAAGTCCAGTACACATCTGCCATTATGTTCCATCCCCTACCAGTAGATGCCCTAACACCTTTAGGAATGTCTTAAAACTTACTTATTTCCTATAATACTACTAATGTTCACCATATTATGCGCAGGCGGAAACTGCAGAAACTGTTGCCATGGTGACCTGAGACATGACCACAGGAACTACAGAGGCTGTTGGCATGATGACTTGAAAACATTTTAGAAAACATTCTAAAAATAATCTTTCGTAAGGAGTTTAGAGTATGTTATATTTGACCTGCATTTCATTTAAATATGCCAACTATGTTTGTACACAGTATTTTTAGTCCACTTTCTATCCCATATCATTGTTTACTTTAGTATATTGCTCAATCTCTGGTATTAAACTGATTACACATTTACATCATTTTCGTCTATTCAACTTTTAGTATACATTCCAATTCTTATTGTAGTCTTTGTTATTATAACATGATGACTTGAGATGTGACCGTGGAAACTGCAGAGACTGCTGTCATGGTGACCTGAGACTTGACCAGCGGGTCTGGGCCTACAAATATCTACCGCCTGTGCCTGCTTGAAGATGAGGACGTGTGCAATGACTCAGTTGTCTTCTGGCTCACAGAGCAGACTGGTGCCTAATTTCACGTGCCTGATTGCATGTTCAAGACCCTGGGTTTCTAGGCAGAGATGGAAGACCCGTACAACTAGCAACAAGATGAACACCCCTTTCTCCTTCTGTACAGCAGGTTTCCTTTCCTACAATACTCGAGATTTGACACTTGTTCTGATATTCTTCATCCTGTGAACATGTTGTCGAGAAATCTCTAATGACATGGTTCTGATAGGATTCTTAAAGAGCCGTCTAGTAATTAACATGTTGAATATTTGGCCGAATCAAGGGAGGCTACTAGACGAAGTGATCAAGAAATATTTTTCAACATTATATTCATATATTTTATGTAAGCCCCTTGGGGTCATTTCTCATGACATTATAAAGAAGAAGTGTTAACTGTCATCATTGTCATGTTGTCATGCCGTCTTACTCTTTGTGTATAAATTATGTGTACCACAAACACTTTTTGCCCGCTAGGATTGCCCTCTAATACTCTGTCTTATTTAATGAACTTTCATTTATATCTTATATTTGCTTACAAATATTTCTTATTATTAAAATGTTAATATTATAGTTTGCCTTTCCTGGCCTCTAATTATGTTGTTATCTGAGGATAAGCTACAATATTAGTTTATTTGGTACTTACTGTCTTCATCCTCAGACCAGCTTTGTTGCATCCGATATTCTTCTTCTAGAGACAGCGGCTCAGAGGCTGTAAGTTGTTGAAGTTCAGGAGATTTCATCCAATTGTGATACCTGTAGCAAATGAACATGATAATTATTAAACCACACTGTCATTATACCGTACTTTCAAGCATTTTATTATGTAATTGCTTTGTTTACAAATTATTTTGTGCAGAGCTTAGTTGAGGCCCTTGCCAAAAATAAGTATACTATGTATTTTACACAACCTTTATTTTATATAATTATGGACTTCTCTCATTTTGTAATAAAATCATATATTTAAGTAATTAAAGTACAGTACAAATATGAATAAGTAGACCTAGATCTTAATAAACTTTTAATACTGAACTCCTATGGACTATAGTGCTTATAAAATTAAGAATCTTAGCTTTTCTACATTTAAATGATGATTGAGGAATTTAATGAATCTAGTATAGCTGAATATTTGATCAAATATTTTTAAAAAATACAGATAATAGTAATTTGGAGATAATATTTGAACATATCAAATGGCAAACTATTATTGAAATCAAATAATGTATTCAAAATTTGGCAAGTGAGTCTTGTCAACATTGGTTCAATAATACTTAAAAAAATATACACATTCTAATCTCAAAATATTTTTAAGCGCCACCGACTATTAACATGATTAAACAAGCCACTTTATAGGACTTGATCAATTGTGCATAATTCAAGTGAAAATGAACAGTACACAATTTTGAAGTTAAAATATTTTTAAAAACATGAAAATAGGTTTTAATAAAAATAACTTTCACCATATCTGAGTTTTTGTATTTATAAAAATGAATTACTGAAAGCAAGGTGATGCAAACACGTATATAGTGTTCCACCATATAACAGTGTATATAGCTACTACTCCACCATATAACAGTGTATATAGTTACTACTCCACCATATAACAGGGTATATAGCTACTACTCCACCATATAACAGGGTATATAGCTACTGCTCCACCATATAACAGGGTATATAGCTACTGCTCCACCATATAACAGGGTATATAGCTACTGCTCCACCATATAACAGGGTATATAGCTACTGCTCCACCATATAACAGGGTATATAGCTACTGCTCCACCATATAACAGGGTATATAGCTACTGCTCCACCATATAACAGGGTATATAGCTACTGCTCCACCATATAACAGGGTATATAGCTACTGCTCCACCATATAACAGGGTATATAGCTACTGCTCCACCATATAACAGGGTATATAGCTACTGCTCCACCATATAACAGGGTATATAGCTACTGCTCCACCATATAACAGGGTATATAGCTACTGCTCCACCATATAACAGGGTATATAGCTACTGCTCCACCATATAACAGGGTATATAGCTACTGCTCCACCATATAACAGGGTATATAGCTACTGCTCCACCATATAACAGGGTATATAGCTACTGCTCCACCATATAACAGGGTATATAGCTACTGCTCCACCATATAACAGGGTATATAGCTACTGCTCCACCATATAACAGGGTATATAGCTACTGCTCCACCATATAACAGGGTATATAGCTACTGCTCCACCATATAACAGGGTATATAGCTACTGCTCCACCATATAACAGGGTATATAGCTACTGCTCCACCATATAACAGGGTATATAGCTACTGCTCCACCATATAACAGGGTATATAGCTACTGCTCCACCATATAACAGGGTATATAGCTACTGCTCCACCATATAACAGGGTATATAGCTACTGCTCCACCATATAACAGGGTATATAGCTACTGCTCCACCATATAACAGGGTATATAGCTACTGCTCCACCATATAACAGGGTATATAGCTACTGCTCCACCATATAACAGGGTATATAGGTACTGCTCCACCATATAACAGGGTATATAGCTACTGCTCCACCATATAACAGGGTATATAGGTACTGCTCCACCATATAACAGTGTATATAGCTACTGTTCCACCATATAACAGTGTATATAGCTACTTCTCCACCATATAACAGCGTTCGTAGTGGAAGGGGGCGTGGGTGCCACTAGTAGTCAGTAGAAAAAAAAAGTTGGAGTGATTAAAAAAAAGCAAGTAGTGTAGGCTTGAAATCCTGTATTTTGGCCGAATGAAGCAACAGATTTGCATATTAGGCCTACTTTGAAAATAAACTGGTTTTCCCGGCACTTTGACCTGCATGCACATGCACCTTACTGCCCCCACCAGTAAGACTGTTTCCTGCTTCTACTGCCCGCCATCCACCATTACACTTGTTGTTACTCCTGTCAGTTCAGTTATATTGTTTTTGTCTTTGTTTTAGCTTGATGTGTTGGTCAGAATAATTTACATTTATCTAATTATCCATTTGTATGAGTGTGAATAGTGAATTCTTAAAACATTATGATGTCCAAATCTAAGATCACTCTTTTGTAAAAATGCTTAAACAAAACAGACGTGGATATTACCAATGGACAACAAATAAAATAGAAGAAGAAAACAAAGGTAAAGGAAGATGTTTTACTATTCATGGAGACCACACGGTGAACGAGCCTAGTGTGCTGGAAACCGGACTAAACTCAATATGCCTTATCTCAATTAAGTATGCAAGTCAATCACTTAGTAGCCCGCCCCTATTATATACAGTAATAGTACTAGTATTTTACTGACAGTTCAAAGTCAAACCCTGATAGAGATAGTAGATAGGTCTGTCTAGAGCCAGCTCGGGCCCCGGAAACATTTTTCTTGCGCCTCCGTCAATAATAATTATTACTTTCTCATGACCCTTCAGGAAGAGGAAGTATTGTGGTCATCAAAAAAATATGACCTGAGATTTTGATGACTGTAGACATTTCATGAAACCCTGAACCCTAAAGTTTTAATAAGGTCCTGCTCTAAGAGAAGAGTTTTTGGAACTAGAAATCTATCTTTAAAATTAAGGGAAGTTTACTTAAATAAACACAGATAAAAAATATTGAATTTGAAATTCAGCTTTAACAATTTTGAATAAAATGTATATCTAGGTGTTCAGTCTACCAATATTATATATATGATGGTGCATTTCATTTTACAAAGATAATAGCTTGAAGATAATTCATTTAAGGAAAAGAGACAAGAAAAGATTTTCTCAAAATTGTCTTTGACGATTTTGATTAAAATTCATATATTTGCAGAATATAACAGTATAAATAGAATAGCTTATCTAGATTTTCCTGTAAAATAAATTAGAAGGTACTTTATTTAAACAAATAATATCTTTAATTTTTAATTTTGATCATATCTCCACAGCTATTAGATTTCTATGAAGACGCAAGTTATTTGCCTATTATGTTTAGTTTATTGAGTCAATTTTAAAAAATGACACCTGGACACAGGAAACAAGCCCAGAACATTTGGCTTAGCACGCCAAGTCAAAGGTTTCGGGTTTTATCCTCCTGTCTTTGTGTTGTTTTTCAAATTTACTCAATATGATATCTAGAGACAGCTAAACCGTAGCTTAAGTTAATTTCCCTATTCTATGCTTGATGAACAATGTACAGATTGTACTAACGTTTACTTCCATATTATGTTTGAGAAAGTCTGTTCAGTCTTCTGTAGCAGTTATTTATTTTTTCTATTTTGTTAACTAGATTTGTTATATTTAGACTCGTGATAACTTTTATTACATTTTTACTTTTTATTGCAAATCAGTCTTTTAATTGCAATGTTTGGGTTTTGTATCTTATTTTATTCTTTGTATTTTAATATATTTTATAGTATTTTGTATATTTGAGTACTTCTAATTTTTTTTTCTCTATCGCGATTTTTTGGAGATTTACTCTGTTTGAAATTAAAACATTTCTTTGTTGTAGTTTTAAAGGCAACAAAGAGATTACCAGCTTCAGAACTGTGTATCATGATGATCCTAGATCAGACTTACCTAAGGATGGATTGCAAAAATCAGCCCCAAATTTCCCAGTACCCAACATAAATCACAGGTAAAGGCAAAAATACCAGAAGAAGGTTTTTTTTAACACTTCTTGGTATCATGAATACAATATTTTGGAACATAATATTCCAAAAGATGCGGCCTACTACTTTGCTAATCTATTAACAATAATTCAACTTGTTGGCTCAACAGGATTCTCTTCGTGGCATAAGGCGTCAGAAATATTTAAAAAACATGAGAAAACCAAGTGCCATATGACCTATGGCACTTGGTGAAGAAAGAGGTATTTTACTGGCGATCGTAGACCTTCTTCAAAAATATGATCTTTTTGTTAACCTTTTTGCTGTGTTAATCAAATATATCCGATCTCAGCAATATAGCCATTGACTGCGGAAATCGACTTTACCCTGCGGCGTGTTAACTTTCTACCTTTGCTGGGACAGTAGGAAATAGCCACAAGTGTGTTATAATGCTGAATTTTTCATACTAGCATGTACGTGTGCCTCTGACTTCTGGTTTTTAATTTCGAGAACTGTCACTTACCAGCTGATAAATCATAACAGTAGTAGCGCTTGTTTACTTCCGCATTTAATTACTTGTAGCACATGTGCAATATTTATGCGGTGGAAAAAATTCTCGAGGGATTTATTAGTGTAGTATTTGTGATATCTACCAGGTTATTCTACTGTATTCGTAACATTTAATTATATTTGATGAATTCGTGACATGTGAAGTGTAATAAAAATAGAATTTCTGTGGTATAAAGACAAACCTGTAATAAATTAAGTTTGCTAGTTAGGCCTATATTTTTCCTAGGCCTATGTTTAGGTTTTGCGAAATGCACATATTTTATCCAAAATATGAATTCCAGAAGAAAGAGATTGTCCAGTGAAGAAGATGAACCAACTGGTAGTGATGTATTGGGAGATAATTTTGCTAATGTTAGTGGACAGAGGAATCAAATCAATGATGTTGGCCAAGGACAGTTAGTCAATCTAGATTGGATACCTACATTCACAGCACAAAATAGTGCAGTTGGTAAAGATGGCTTGGCTCCAACTGGATGGTTTTACTAGTTTTTTCCTCGTTCAATAATATTACATGTGGCAAATGAAACAAATACTTTTGACAAAGGAATACTTAGACAAAAATGTGAATCTGTCCCCAAGGTCCAGATATAAAAACTGTGTAGACGTAACAGAAGGTGACTTAAAGGCGTTTCTTGCAATTCAAATTGGCATGGGCATGGTTCATAAACCGAGCTTATATTTCCAAGATTCTTTTTGGTTTACTCGTACCCCAGGTTTTGGTAGTGTGTTCACTAGAGACATATCAATATATTCGTTCATTTTTGCATTTCAATAACAACAGCACACAGCCAAGAAAGGGAGAAGATGGGTATGACATACTCTATAAAAATACGACCTATTCTAAATTTTGTTCAAGACTCGTATATACAAATTTATACCCCAAACAGGGAATTATCTATTGATGAAACAATGCTAAAATTTAAGGGGCGCTTGTCTTTCAAGCAATATCTGCCATCTAAACCCTCTACCAAATGGGGTATAAAAATATGGTCTCTCTGCGATTCCCTTACATGTTTCCGTTTGAAGTATACACAGGCAAAGGTGATGAGCCGATCCCCAAAGGAGGCCCAGCATACAGAATAGTGAAATCCCTGCTCACTAGTTTTGAGAATAAAGGTCACAATTTTTATTCCAGTGTGCACTTGTATGATGACCTGGGGCACAGTTCGTGCAAATAGAAGAGTGTTTCCACCAACCAAACTGTTCTGTGTGCAGCATTCTGGCGAGAAAATGTTCCAGAAAGGGGAGTGTAAGCGTAAACAAACAACTTTCTATTGTCCTGCTGTGCGTGTGATTGGTTGCTCTCAAACATACCATACAAAGAAGTTGTACAGGAAGAGCTGTCACTGTGCAGAGTGAAACATGAAGACCAGTATGGTGACAGTTGTGAAAAATGAGTGTAATATAAGTGTATATATAGACTCAGTATGTAGTTCTAAGAAGAAAACATGTTTTTAGTCTCAAAAAAAAAGCTAAAATATAAAATGTCATGTTTAGTAAAAAGTAATGAGTATGATTGAACTTTGAGCAAGATCTGTGTGGCTCTGTAATTGTAATTTGTAATTTTCAAAATTTTTATTTTCATTACATTTGCCCCATATTAAGCCTGTCAAGTCCTTATTTAGTTTGACACTATTGTGGGTCGCAAATAAATAAAGAATGGTTCTGATAGCAGAATAACATTGCATTTGGGTGAAATGTGACATAAATAATGTGATGAATAAAATGTTATTAATATAAAATATATATTATTATGTGATTTATAGACAAGCTGGTGCTAAATTTTATATTTAAAATTCCTAACTAGTTGAAAATCACATTATTTGATTATAATCATGATCATCATGAAAATATTCAGATTTTGAGTTTTTGACCTATAATTAGCATTTCTGAAGATAAGAAGTAAGAATTAAATACGCAGCAAAAGGGTTAACCAAAGTTCCTCAGAAATGCCAGCGATTAACTTATCCCTAAGCGCTTGGTCCAAAATTGTTCCAAAGTGACAACTTGACACCATTTGTTTGATTGACATAACAAAATCGGAAACTCACCCACATGTTGACGCCTGTGAAAAACTTTAAGCGCTGTGCTGGAATTAACTTTGTAGGTGAAAGATATTCAATCAACACATTAACCAATTCTACGTATGACTTTTGAAGAGGATCAACAGGTAACAAGCTGTTTTAATACCGTGTAAAGTTCTGTCCTATTAAAACTATAAACATCGGGACTTTCTTACTTTAATCAGTTTTATTCACATTGAAAAAAGCTGTTAACTGCGCCACGTAGTTTTGTGGTTCATAGCGAGAAACTAGAGCAAGAGAATTTATTCTTGTAACACGTGCATTGTTATCCACTATTTTAAATTTCAATTGGCGTGATCAGCACAAATGTGCTTAATACACATTCAATGTAAATTGGTTTCAAGACATATTGGTTTCATCGTCGCCAGTGTTATGTGTGCAATTAGTTAGGGACAGATTAACTAAGCAAGACATTAATAAAACACGAGTTTCTGCATGAATGGTTAGCATTATTCTACCAGGACACAATCACAAGACCACTGTCCAAGACTAGCTATGCCAGTCTTGCCAAATTATTAGCTACACAATTCTCTTGACATAAAATGTACAACTTAACATCTACCTGAGTTTTCCAATGGAAATGGGTGCATACACAATGGTGAAGTCCATAGAAGAATGGTTCAAAGTGACTTCCACCAGATCCCTTAGTCGGTTGTTGAGGAAGTCATACTGTACCACTGGTAGAAACTCTTTATTTTGAGTCAGGCTGAAAATATTAATATTACAACGCTTAGTGCTATTTGCTATATAAAATAACTTCTGACGGAACAGTTTTATATTTTGTTACTATGGGATTTATATTTAATTGAGTATCTATATTACATGAATTGGAGTGAAAACTCAATAATATCTCTATATTATGAACCAGGTTAACAGTCAGTTATGTAATACTAACATAACAAGACACTCTATCAAACAGACAGGTGCTAATGGGGTATTGAAACACAATATAAGGAGTTGACCCAGGGACCCGGCTAGATCTCTCCTACTCAATTGTGACTGCACCACCAGGATCTGAATAACCTGGTGGAGGTTGGGTTGAACCTCAGGAGAAACCAGGTCAGGAGAGGACGAAAGACAGGAGACTGGTCAACAAGCTTGGGACAGAGTCTGGCCAGTCAGCTGGGAGTGAGAGGGTTGATAGACTGGTCAACAAGCTTGGGACAGAGTCAGGCCAGTCGGCTAGGAGTGAGAGGGTTGATAGACTGGTCAACAAGCTTGGGACAGAGTCTGGCCAGTCGGCTGGGAGTGAGAGGGTTGATAGACTGGTCAACAAACTTGGGCCAGTCGGCTAGGAGTGAGAGGGTTGATAGACTGGTCAACAAGCTTGGGACAGAGTCTGGCCAGTCAGCTAGGAGTGAGAGGGTTGATAGACTGGAATATCAATATATTCGTTCATTTTTGCATTTCAATAACAACAGCACACAGCCAAGAAAGGGAGAAGATGGGTATGACATACTCTATAAAATACGACCTATTCTAAATTTTGTTCAAGACTCGTATATACAAATTTATACCCCAAACAGGGAATTATCTATTGATGAAACAATGCTAAAATTTAAGGGGCGCTTGTCTTTCAAGCAATATCTGCCATCTAAACCCTCTACCAAATGGGGTATAAAAATATGGTCTCTCTGCGATTCCCTTACATGTTTCCGTTTGAAGTATACACAGGCAAAGGTGATGAGCCGATCCCCAAAGGAGGCCCAGCATACAGAATAGTGAAATCCCTGCTCACTAGTTTTGAGAATAAAGGTCACAATTTTTATTCCAGTGTGCACTTGTATGATGACCTGGGGCACAGTTCGTGCAAATAGAAGAGTGTTTCCACCAACCAAACTGTTCTGTGTGCAGCATTCTGGCGAGAAAATGTTCCAGAAAGGGGAGTGTAAGCGTAAACAAACAACTTTCTATTGTCCTGCTGTGCGTGTGATTGGTTGCTCTCAAACATACCATACAAAGAAGTTGTACAGGAAGAGCTGTCACTGTGCAGAGTGAAACATGAAGACCAGTATGGTGACAGTTGTGAAAAATGAGTGTAATATAAGTGTATATATAGACTCAGTATGTAGTTCTAAGAAGAAAACACCATGAGCAGCAGATGAGACCTCTGATGTCAATCACCACGAGCAGCAGATGGCAGTTCTATTCCTTATTGTCCGTGGAAAGGTTTGTTGCTTTAAAGCGTTTGAAAAAAAGTCAATAAACAGTCTTATAGTTGAAATGGGGTTTTATGGAACGATGTCTCTGTGTGCTTCTATAGAGTCTCAGCAATGTCTGATCATTTTACCGGTGTACAGGTAAATGCAAAGAAATGAATCCTTCTATTCTGTATGTGCATTGCTATGCTCATTGCCTGAACCTAGCACTAGTAAGTGTCTGTGCATAACATAGGAAATCCCATTGATAAACAGCAACATTGAAGGCAGTCCTAACCAACACACTGTTTATGAATACGTCATTAAAACTACCAAATCCAAACTGAAATCACTATCAGAAACACATTGGGTTTGCTGATCGGAAGCAGTTTCTGTGCTTTGTGATTGGTTCAACTGCATTGTCAAGGCCATTGAGGAGAGTACTGAAGACACTTCAGATTCCAAAGTAAAGGGCAAACGGAAAAGGAATTGTATTACAAATAAAGTTATTCAACTCCATCATTAGTTTGAAGATCATGCATCCAATTCTCCGACTGGTGGTAAAAACCAACAAAATGCTGTAGTCACCCAACATTAACCTTTGCTAGGCACTTGATGAAGTGCTAAGTTTGGCTATTTCTTTAGTAGAGCTGAGAAATACAGGTGCCAAATTTGATGTTATTTATTCAAGATCCAAGGACACATGCAACCAGCTGGGAATTGAGGTACCTTTGCCAAAAAAAAACACGAAAGGTTTTGATCCAACTAGACAACATTCCAAAAACTGCATTTCACATTGAAGACAAAAAGTATGAAATCGAGCTGTTCACATTTTACCCTGTTTTGTATACTCCAACACAGGATTTGAATGATAGATTTAGTCAAGAAATAAAGCAGGGATAATTTGTGCTACAGGCAAGATTATGGGTCCAAGCCAAGGTCCTAACAAGTGTGAAGCCGGAGATTTTCAAACTATTTCCAGCTTTGACATAGACATATCAGAACTGTAAGTAGAAATAAGGCTTTTAAAAACAACAAAAAACCTTATAACTTTCTACCTAAAAATGTTCCTGGGTGGTTGCAATGGTTATCAGTGTATGAACGAGGAATAATGTTAGAAAATGTATAGACAATCATGACAACAATACCGGTAGCCAGCTGCACATGCAAAAGGAGCTTCTCTATGTTGACAGTAGTGAAATCCAAACTTCGCTCAACAATGTTCCAGAACCTGCTACAAAAATTCATTGTTCCATTTATTGAACAAAGGTTGGCTGTAGACAAGGACTTGGATGAAATTATTGAAGAGTTTAAAAAAAACTGTACCCTTCAACAGGTGGATGGTATTGTAATTTGTTTTTTTAATTGGTAAAATAAAACATTGATTATTTCTTATTTTTAATTTATTTAAATTGTTAAAAATATGTTTTTGGGGGAAAGGCAGGTTAACCCTGCCCCCTTCGTCTTTCGGACTGGCACACCTATGGGTACTGATCCACCATATAACAGAAGGTGTGTTTTTACAGTTGACCTGGTAGCAATGTTTACGACCAGTGTTCTTGCGGTTGACCTAGTATTGATGTTAATGAAATGTTAATGACCGAGACAATACCAGAGCTTGGTTGGGTAATGCTGTCCTTAACCAGACTAAACAGTACGGTTACGACCAATGAGCTGAGAATCTGTGTGCCTATTTTAAACTAGTATAACTTCAATGGTGGATTTTTATGAATATAGTTTTGTTGTGAAGGAAGATGGGAGATTATTTAGATCAGATGATCGACATCAAATTTTAGTCAGAAAAAATGACAGTACAGAGAGTCTATAACTTGTATAAGCTTTTAATACTGTCTCATTTGTGACAGCTTATAACATCCATTCTTTTCGGTTAAGTTTTTGGATTTTTCAAAACAAAAAATGTATATTTGTGTTAATTATTCATTATGATTATAATTATTTTCTCTTATGTTCATTTATGAATAAAATTAAATTAAGACTCCATGAAGGTGGGACTGTTGGGCTGAGAAAAGAGCAAAAATAACACCTACTTTGGTACATTTTTCCGGGATTATGAAATATCGCAGGAGTATGTGATATTTTTTATTTTGTAGTTCAAATATATTTCAATGTTTCTATATAAATATATTATAAACGATCCTATTGATTAATTTATTAAATTGATTCAAAATTTTGCATTTCTATGTTATAAGTGAGGTCAAATTTTTTTTCTATACAAACAATGAATTTTAGCTCAAATAAAGGTACATATTTTTTTCAAATTAAAATACCACATAGAACTAAGTTAATTTTGTGCCAAAATTTGTTTAAATTAGTTCATCAATGTCCTGCAAGGAACTCTGCTATCGCTTACGTAGCTTGCCTACCCCCTCCACAAAACCCAAGCTTCTCTTTAGACAATGTCGGGTGACAGGTACCACGAATAGCTTAACACCCTCTTCCTCCCCCCCCCCTCCCCCTAACAACCCGTTCAAGGTCGGTCTTGGGTCATTAACCATATATATGCTTGCCAACACATCTTGGAAGTTTTGAGCATGCCCTTTCAAATACATTGAAGAACAAATATATTCGGGTTTGTTTGTGTTTCGTAGAGAAGTTGACTTTTCTAGGCTTTATCAAATAATGATTATCTTAGTGTTTTGATTTAAACTGTCAAATATTTTAACAGTAGATAGCTCTTTCGTAGCTTTTGGTCATTTTTTAAATGTTTTATCAGTATTGTTTGTGTTTGAAATTAGTATAAACGTGTGTTTAACATGAGCAGTTAAACCTTTTTTTTACGAACAGTTGAGCCTATATATGTAGAGATCTAGTGTAAAAATAGTATTTCTATAGTTTATGTATTTTCGTTTATAAAAATATAATTTCTATATATTACTGTAAAATACTTCTTTAAAAAAACTCTCCTAAGTATAATCATGGATGGAGAAAACTTAGCCACAGTGGGGAAAGAAACTGTGTCACCAAAACAAAGGAAACAGCTCTATCGCTTCACTTGTAGAAAATCAGAACGTCTACGTCTGTCAAGAAAACCGAAGGAAAGACGTTTACCAGAAAATCTTAGAAATTACTGTAAAAATAAACGGTAAGTAATTTTATATTTTACTTTTAGATGTTATTTTAAATAAGTAACAATTTGATAAATTATGGAAGTTAGTCGTCTGGATGAGATAGTTTTTAAAGGTAAACCAAATCCAATTAGATTAATTTTTAAAATATTTTAGTTACATCGCTATGTGAGGGGAGTAAATGAAGACATCAAAGTTACAAGCACCTTTTACTTGTAAAGCGAGAGTGGAAAACAATTTAGGAAAAAACCTTTTCAAATACTCGACCGGGATTTGATCTCCGACCTCCCACTCACTGGTAAACCAGACTAGATGAGACTAGCATTTAGTCTGTGTGTGCACAGGTACGGTTAAGACATTATTAATTATTATAGCTACATAAAGACGTATGAAAATTACTATTATTTTTGCTAAGAATCAGATTTGTTTTAAATAACTCTCAATTTACTTTGGTTCATTTGTAGGTCAAACAAGTATATGCTCGTGGAAGAGTCACACCAGCTCTAGCAATCCAAAGTGTTCATGACATTTATTTATTTACTAATTTGTTTTCAGAGAACTGAACATGAATTTGGTTTAAAAATTAATATTTTAAATTTGTTTGAAAATTGATATGAGTGATTTATATAGATGATGAAATAATCGACGTCTGAAAAGTCGCAAAAAATTTAAAACCAGGTATTTAAATCAGCATTATTAAAATTAATGTGAACCGACTTAATGACTCTGGAGAGATGGATTGTGGCAGATGAATCAATATATAAGCTTATATGGGATTTTTCTGTGAGGTGTATGTCTCGGTGACGTAGTTGGCTTGCGCACTTGTTTCGTGTTGCGCCAGACTGTCAAGGACGGGGAGACCAAAGTTCGAATCTCGGTTGGGTGAACTGGGGGTTTTCCAAAATGGTTTTCCACTATCCCTCCACGCAAATGCTGGTTCACTTCCTCTATATTCAACTTCTAAATTACTTACCCATTAGCGTAATTAGTAATTAAGCGTACAACCCTAACGGGTAGTAAGACGCGGTGCTAAGTATGTTATAACTAAGTCTAACAATACATTTTCTGGAGTCAAATGTATAATGTATCATGGCACAGCAACTTGCAGTAGGGCCAATAAGGGATACAAATTATTTTGGTCAATATACATAAATAATACCATGAGCCATTGATAAAATGTCTGTTTTTTTCTTTATTTCTTTCCTTTCTTCCATGTCTCGTTAATGGAAATGGCAGATAAATGATTTTCTTAAACTCTAATTGGGGTGTTAGTTTTATATCGATGAATAATGAAATATAATATTTGAATACAATTTTCTGTTTTACGACGCTGGGTTCTATATTTATTTTCGTAGGGGAAAGGCTTCTAAGTAGTAGAGAATGAGGAAGGGTGTTTGAAAAAGCCCACCTATCCATAACATTTTGGTGACAAAAATCAAATTAATTGCGGTGATTTCAGTTATTCGTATAGTTTATATGCATTTTGATTTTATACGCACCGGTAAGCAGGCAGACAAGTGCTGCAGTCTCATTCAGTCTAGTTTATACCACTAATAAGGAGGTCAAGATTTGATCCCGGCAGGGAATATTGGAGGTAGAGATGAACATTTTATGGTAAATTTTGAGTTGGATAATTTTCCGCGGTGGCAGATTGTGGTAGAGGGGTTGAATTTTAAAGGTGGCACCTAGACCCTATTATATATACACAAAGTCATCAAATAGTGTGTTGAGAGAGGAGTGGGTTGATAAGGAACGGGGTGATGGGGGGCACTTGGTGCTGTAGGGGTCATTGGGGGGGGATAGAGGACATGAAGCAGGGTTTATTTTACGAGTATATAGTGTGTAATTTGAAAAGAGAGAGGGGGGATAAATGCTGTTAGCAAATACTCGTAGCAACCTTAAATTTATTTTAACTATCTTACTGTTGATAAACTGAAAATAGAAATCAAACCACCAGTTCAGTCACACGTCTCTTCCATCCTGTCCTTTTCTCTCAAAGTCATATCCCGAATACTCCCTAACCCTCTTTTTTCACCCTGTCAAGCTCTACCCAATTAGAGATTAATATTTTCCGACAAAATTTTCCTATTGTTGATTCCCAGGGATAAGGGATTGCATTTGTGAAGGATTTGTCGTAATACCAATGTATTTTTATATCTGATCTAGAGCAGACCCAACGTAAGTGACACTTTCAACCACCAAGCGCTGTCGTCGATACGTGAGTGCGAGGAGAGAACTGGAATAGCTGTAATTACTTTATTTTGAACTCTAAAATAGCCGAGTTTTTTTTCCAGAAACAAATAATTGAAAATTTTCCAAAACGTGAAATTATATTTATATTATATTTAGTTGAACATTTTTCAGGTCGGAAGAAACCACAGGACCATCCATTCCAAATGAAACAATTAAACGATTTGAAACAGCTGAGGAGGTTCAAGTTTCTGGTCAAATTGATCAAATAAAAAATAGTGTTGGCCATAACAAGAGTGATTTAGTCAAGTGTGTCGCTCCTCCCAAAGAAAGAGATGATGAGTGGCACAGTGAAGAGGAAACTGACAGTGCAGCCAATGAAGATCTTTTTGTACAACCATCCTCTTCTCAGTAAATAGAGCACGTGCATCAAATCACTGGCCGGCGAATAGTGGCCATAACACATCCTATAGTGAAAATACAAGAATTAAATGATCATGGTCCGATTGGCTGTAATCTTAGCAACATGTTTGTAGTTCGTGAAAATAGGCGCGGCTATAAAAGCGTACTAACTTTTAAATGCCAAATGTGTAATATTGAGTGCCAAGTTGAGACCGAGCCTCGAAATTAACAGGTCATGGACATAAATACTGCAACCGTTGCAGGATCTATTTCTTCAGCTATGAATATACCTACATTAGCTGCAATGACATATTCAAATTATCAAAACAGTGTTTTTGATGGGTTTAAAAAATCTGCGTTAGCGGAAATGGCAAAATCCGAAGAAGAGGAAGCTAAAATAGCTATTCAAATTCAACATGGGGAGGTTGACAGGAATGGAACACCAATCCTCACCGTTGTAGCAGATGGAAGTTGGCCCAAACGTTCCTTCGGAAAAAACTACAGTTCGCTCTCTGGTGTGGTAAGTTCGACCTACAAAAATATACATCATAATTTAGGATAATGTGTTAGTTATTTTACAAATGGGAATTGTTTGTGTATAAACTTAAACTTACAATATCACCAAATGTATCAAAATTAATAGTATGCAAATCTTTTTGCTGCTTCTCTCTAAATTATAAAGCTATAAACCATTTAATAGAATGCATTAAACAAATACTTCAAAGAAACAAAATATTTTTATAAAATTTCCACAGCATGTGCTGTTTGTAAGCAGATTATTTTTTTGCTAAGAAATGCTGTAGAGTGCCGAACAATGTCCTTTAAGTAACCTTAGCTAATTTGAGTAAGCAATGTTAATCTTACACCAAATGGGAGCCTTATTTTCCCCCCATCTTGATAAAATTATTAAAACTTGTGGTGAAGAGTTATTCCAGTATTTCACACAACACCAAGTGGTTTATGCTCCAATGCTATTTACAAAATACAATAATAAATAGGATATCTGTTTAAATGTGCTGTAATGCTTTTGGTTAGTGCATTTTACATTCGCAAAATAGAATATATTACTTGTGATTGGTAAAGATCTTGGGGAAGCCCATCTATTCTATTTAGGTGACTAGACTTCTCTGACTCACCTCTTTTTAGTGTAGATATGTACTGTACATTGCAAAAGATTATTATTATAAAATTCCCGCGATTAATGCATAACTCTATTTTTTAGGCTGCCATTGTTGGATTATACACTGGAAAGGTTATTTTTCTGGGATGGAGAAACAAATATTGTACTTTGTGTAATAGAGCAAAGAATGCAGGAATACCAGTAAAAACATACGCATGTTACAGAAACTTTTCTGCGAGTTCCACAAGCATGGAAACAGATGTCATAGTGGATGGTTTTTTGAATAGTGAAGCCATGTATGGAGTAAAATATGGCGTTCTTGTTACGGATGTGGATTCCAGTGTGTATTCGAAGATCCTACAAGCAAGACCTTATGATGACCTAACTGTAGAAAAAGTTGAGTGCACTAACCATCTACTTCGCAATTATGGCAACAAATTGAGAGATTTAGTTAGAAACGGCAAACTAGGTAACATAATGCTGAGACAAAAAATAGCAGCAAACATTGTTAGACTTAGGAATGCTGTTACAAAAGCTGCAGAATACAGATCAAAACAAGGGGATCTAAACAACCAAGAAAAATTAAATGAACTCAAAAAGGATTTGCTGAATTCTCCAAGTCACATATTTGGAGAGC
>CABFVZ010002215.1:66977-108282 GCA_902151445.1 Timema monikensis
AAAAATAGCAGCAAACATTGTTAGACTTAGGAATGCTGTTACAAAAGCTGCAGAATACAGGTCAAAGCAAGGGGATCTAAACAACCAAGAAAAATTAAATGAACTCTAAAAGGATTTGCTGAATTCTCCAAGTCACATATTTGGAGAGCACCTTAATTGTAAAGATCGTGGCTACTTTAGTGATGGCCCCAAACAAGAGGACGTTAGTTTAGTGCCTAGGTTAACTGAAGAAGGATTGTACATTGTCCTTCAAAAACTTGTTAGTGGTCTTGCTGTGCATTGCCAAAGTTTATTGAGGCACTTGAACAGTAATATTGTGGAACCATTTTTTTCCATCGTAGCGAAGTTTATAGGTGGAAAACGAATAAATTATACACAAAGACGTTCCTACCAGGGCAGATGCACAGCCGCTGTTGTGTCACATAACACGCACACTCCTGTATGTACCAGGGCAGATGCACAGTCGCTGTTGTGTCATATAACACGCACACACCCCTGTATGTGCCAGGGCAGATGCACAGCCGCTTTTGTGTCACATAACACGCCCACACCCCTGTATGTGCTGCACAAAACATTATTTGATAAACAAAGTCTGCACAAAACATTATTTGATAAACAAAGTCCAGGAAAATTTACAAAATTATATGAAGTCATCGTCTAAAAGTACTGCAGAACTGTAAAAATAGCACAGGGAGAAGGAAAAGAAAGTTATTTCCAACAACAGAAACACCTGACAAAGATTATGGATCTCGCGCAGAAAAACCTGATGATATATTTGAAGAAAATAAAAAAAAAATTCTGGATTCATTAAATAGATCAGTGGAAGAAATTCAAGCAATTGAGAGGGCAACAGTTCTTCAAAGAAAATGTGGAATGTGGATGGAAGAAAGGCGGAAACTCCTAACAGCATCAGTTTTTGGAACAGTGTGTTGTAGGCGGCCTTACACAAGCTGTCAAACATTAGTAAAGGCTTTACTTTACACAGATTTTGATTCAATGTCTTTAAAATATGGGCGAGATCATGAAAACGATGCTCTCCAAGCTATGGAAAAAGTTATAGGGAGTAAGATTAAAGAATGTGGTTTATTCATTGATCACACTCATCAATATTTGGGAGCAACACCCGATGGGCTTGTGGGAGATAGTGCCATTGCCCAGCTTCTGCAAAAGAGTTAACTCCTCAACAAGCAATTTTGTCAAGGAAAGTTACATTTTGGAACTTAAGTAAAGACAAAAAGTTATAGTTGATGTCAACAAAAAACACAAACATTACTTTCAAATCCAAGGTCAATTGCATATACAAAAAAAGACATTTGTTATTATGGAATTTGGACCCCACTCGGAATAAAAGTTGAAGCTATCTGCCGCGATGATCAGTTTTGGAATAATGAAATGGAAGAAAAACTTACAAAATTTTATATGGATTGTGTGGTTCCAGAACTTGTAGATTCACGTCAACGTCGCTCAATGCTTATTCATGAACAGAGAAAACGAAAACTTTCTTTGGAAAAAACGTTTACAAATAATTGCTTTAATTACGTAAAGATTGCATGTAAAATACTGTTTATTTATTAGATTACTGTATATATTGCTAGTTTTTATTAATACTTTTCCTCCCCAAATGATGTTTTATATTACTTTGTGATATTTATTTATTTTACAGCATAATCTATTATTTGAATCAAAAGTTTATAGGCTTGGACTGCATTGAAGAAATAACTTCTAAAAAACCATTCCCAAACAAAATTAATCTTGATTGAATTGGCTGGAATTAGGAATTAACGGTCAGGTCTATAAATATGCCTCAAATTCTTGTCCAGATAAAGGTTTTTTCATTTTTCCCATATGACGGCTATTTCAACTAAAACCGAAATGTCTGAAGCTATTTCTTCAACATGGCTAACACCCACTTCGTTTAAATCAACTCCAGGCCACGAAAGCCACTAAAATAATAAATTATTGATAAATTGAGTTTAAAATTATTTTTGTTCATATAACCATTGTTATAAATAATGCAAGAAGAATAAAAAATCCATAAAATTATATTGTATAAACTTTTTGGTTAAAGAATCATGATAGTTGAAATTATATTGGTTTGGATCAATCTAAAATATATAAAAAGTCATGGATGAAGGTAATTTTTCTTTAAAGTAATATATGTAGATTATCTTTTTATGATTCATCTATGAAGAAACACGCGCTTCTCAGAAATAATGTGAAAAGGATTTTACCAGTAAAATATATTTTTTACACCATTCTTCCTGTTAAAGGAACAACTCCGCAGTATTTGGCAAAGACGCCACTTCTCTATACCAATAAGAAGCTAACTTCACAACACCTGTCGCCAGGACTCTTTCTATTAGTTAGTTTTCACACTGTTGATGAAGGGCGCAAGAGGCAAGGGATATGTCATATATAAGCCGTTAGTGCATATAAGCAAGGATCCCAAACAGTGACACACGTTCAGGGGATCCACCTGCACAACACCTCCGCCCACGCACAAGTCAGTCAGAGCCACACACTGGCAGTCACAGTCTAACACAGTGTAAAATAACTTACATTAACATCAGAAGTGTGCATTGATATAAAGTATTTAATTGGAGCATGTATAAGTAATTAACAGATGTCATTTAAATAAACCGTGTATGAATCAACAGCCATCAAAAGTTCTCTTTCTTTAATTTTATTAATAAACCGATTTAATTAGTGCTCGACCACGGAGCTATAGACAACCTAAACATCATCACAGCATTATTATATCAGGGAATTAATCTGTAGTGTTTCAATCGACGCCCGACGCGGCTCGATTTAATTCCATAGTGTTACATAGTGAATACTCATAATTATAACTGGTTTCCTTTTAGTAGAATTATTCATTTACCATTCTCCATTAACCAGAATACCAAGAAAAATACTTTGTATAAAAAGTATATTTGTAGCAGAGATGATGATAGCCTTTGCACTGAACTATTAACTTTATCAGGGTTTATGGAAATATTTTTTGAAAAAAAAAAAATTGTTTTACCTATTTATGTATTGACTCGACTTTTTGCTGTTGGTATTGAAATTGATTTAAATTCTATGGCTAGTTGGGTTGAAATTATTGTATAATAAACTTTGTGTCGGGTTAGTTTTGGTTTGTCTGTTCATTCTTTGTTCCTTTTCAACAGCTATATAAATATACATACTCATATTTGTTTAAAAAAGAGTGTGGTATTAAAATGTTCTAAAATTGTTTTATTATTACTATTTATAGGGTGATTCACCCGTGATTGAACACTTATACTACATCACACATTTAGGAGTGTCGGGCTATTATTATGTGTCTGGACGCTGTCGATGGGCCCGTCCAGCATCTTCTATGATACAATTCTACTCTCCATGAGGAAAGCGAAGTTTATGACTTTCCAATCATGATCTAAAAAAATAAATGTACAGTCCCGAATGAATCACCCTACATATGTGTGGCTGTCATAGAAGAAACACCGTACTAGAATAGCATCTGACAGCTATAGATGTTAATTAAATTATCATCATGTGATCTAAAGCTGCAGCTTTTATTAGATATTATCAATATCAACTTTTACTAATAATATAGTTCAACATTTCAATGTTTACCACAAAAATATGATTGTAACTCTTAAACGTTCCTTCCTAGTGTTCTTACTGTACCCAAAATTATTGAATATATTCGCAATACACATATTGTTAAGAATATGGTCGTTCACTTAATATTTATCTGAATATAAAAGAAAAATGAAACCTTACTTTAATTGAGCCCCTGACATTTGGCTAAACTTATGGTTTTTAAATACATTAAATAAGTACCAATTGAACGACTGCAACCCAAACTAAACTATAATATCAATGTTGTGTAATAAATAATTTTAGTGAGTTGTCATTTTTTTATAACAGGCCTACAAATATTGGAATGAATCATGTAAGTCATTTTATCTCCACATTTTACTGCTCATTTGGGTTATATGCGTTAATTTACACTAATGGGATAGTGTTGAGAAAGGTAGAATTGAGACAAAATGTTACTGGATTTGCATAGAGGAAGAGAGAGAAACCACTCATAAAAACCCACTCTTAGTACACCCAGCTGTAGTTTGAACCTCATTATCTCCACGTCACTTGCAAACCTGACTAGATCAGTTTGATATTCTGTCTGTGTGACAACCGGCATGGAACTGTGACATTTCGTTTCTACATAAAAAATTAAAACTAAATGCAAAATAAATATATAAAATTTAATAATAATAATAATATTTAGCTCTTACTACCCGTTCGGGTTATACACTTTAAGTGCTAATTACGTTAATTGATTTAGGAATTGGGAAGGGTGAATTAGAGGAAGTGAACCCACATTAGCGTGGAGGGAGAGTGGAAAACCATTTAGGAACCCCCACCCCCCAGTTCACCCGACCGAGATTCGAACCTCGATCTCCCCGTCCTCAACAGTCAGGCTCAACACGACAAGCGCATTAGCTAACTACGCCACCGAGGCGGGTTTAATAACTGTAAAATAACCATTTATATAGTTTAAGTAGACAGTAACATAAATATGTTGAAATGTTTAATGAGTAATGAAGTAGGTCTATATTATGTTAAATTCCAGGCCTATAATCTATAAAGAATGTGTATAATGGGAAAATAGACAAAACACTATTAAAAATCAATCTCTTTTGCATGAAAACACAGCTTTCATAAGCGGCTCTAATTGTACTGTGCTATCCATATAGCTTTATGAGCCCTATGCACTTTGGGGTGCCAGAAAAGTGATTTATTAAAATATGCAGTAAAGTGCATGAGTATCACGTAATACGCAGACAATTCAAATACAGCCCCTGTCACATGGGCGAGTGTAGGCCTAAGTTAATATTATTTAGATTAAAAGTTGGATCTTTTTTTTCTATACATGTTATTGTGTTTGGAATAATGATGGACTGATATCAATTTTTGGCTATTTAAAAAAAGAAATAGCCGAGAATGGGACGGATAAAGTGTAATAGGCCCATCAAAAAAATGTACCTAACTTATGAACAAAGTAATCTTGTGTTTATAGTTCATTTTTCAACATAACTAACTGAAATAAATAATAATGTAGGTCTATACCCTTATTTTAATTATAACTCGAAAGACAAATAAAATATATGTGCCGATATTTAAACAAATCTTATGATTAATATCAAATAAGTATAAACATACTTAGAAACGTGCTCCTTTTTATAAGGCACTAGTACTACGTTCTTTCCAATTATTTTAATATTTTGGTTTATTTTCATTATAATAAATCTTAGTTTTGATCAAATACAATAAACAATTAATCAAATTATTTTAAAGTATTGTTAAACACATCTATTATTCTATTTACATAGGTTACATTTGATTTTTAGCGGGCTGTAAAGCTCCACATTCACAATAAACTAACCGTTTTTATCCAACATTGGAAAAATTAATAAAACTAACAATAATATAGTTCCAAAAAGAGTCATAGTAAGCGCATGAAAGCGGATTTGGTTAGAACCGCCACAGAAAAAATAATAATAATTCAACCAAACAAATTATAACCAGATATTAGTCTATTAAAAAAGTAAATGATTGATTAATCTATATTTAATAATCATAATTAATGTAAGTGATCGTAGTTGACACAATTGTTTTAATCTGTGGTACGAAAATGTGGTTATTTCAAGGATTTTAAGAAAATACAATGTTTAAACTCACATTAGACATGCAAATAGTTCTCTAAAATTACCAATTCTAAGGTGCCATAGTTTCTATATTAGAAATTGCCCCAATAAACTAACAGTTTTTATCCAACATTGGCTTTGATCTTACATCAGACGTGCAAATAATCCTTTAAAATCGCCAAGTCTAAGGTGCCACATTCTGCAGTACAGATATGGTTCATTAACCTTATGCATTTCTGAGTTCCTGTGTACTCGCTATCTGTTCCATTTTATGGCAATGCCATTGATCTCTATAATATAACTGGATGGAAATCTGTGGCTGAAATTTTAGAGCTGTCGTCTGCATACCATTGTCTAAGAGAGAAAGAAACTTTTGGGCATATCTTTCTCTCTTACACCCATACAAGGCAATGTGGCATTTTGACATCGTTCATTAATTAGATTGACTATATGAAATAAATCAATGTGTGATTAGATAAATGAAATAAATATGTTAGTAAAATCTTTGAAGAACATAAAAAAGTTCAAAACCGGTTAGTTTTTTCTTTAAATAAGTTGATGTAGCTTAATATATACGATGATTTTTGAAGGAAGTTCACTTATAAGGCTTTATCTCGTACCAGAATCCTACCCTATATTCGTGTTTAAGTAGGATAAAAGACCTTCCAGAATGATTTTTCTACTTTCGTTCTAAATGGCCATTTATACTACGAAAATGATATGATAGGAAATAAAACCTTACAAATTGGGATTATTACCAAAAGTAGGATTTAATAGATGCCATACTTCGTATAAGCCTATGGCCTAAATTATCATTTGAACGTAAGATTTCTACACAAAGTTTGTCATTCAAACAAATTTAATCAAGTTTTAAGATACTTTATTCATTATATTTATCGAACTTTTAATGCAATATGGATATGGTTTATAAAACCAATTTATAAGATAATAAACAACTTTACATATATTTGTTGTCTTGGCAGATTATAAACAACAAGGACGATAACTACATATTTAAATATATTAAAGATTTGATTCGTATTTATACAGTATAAGGTAACTGTAAAGCTTAATTGTATATCCTTTATGTAAATGTTTAATCAGGCAAGTGTGGTATAATACTCACTATTTTTAAATAATAACACTTTTATTCATTAGAAACATGTTTCTGCATAAGAACATTGAGAGAAACCGATAAATCTGCACACACACCCTCCCCCACCCCAACCCCCATAACCACATGAAGCAGACGATAAACTTGAGCGTTACGCTTTGGTCCTTGGCAAGGCGTATGTTTATGTCCATCCCATATAATATTACTGGATTAAATTTAAAAAAAACTATTTATGCGGTACTCATCTTGAACATACATAGGCCTGCCTACTATGAGCTAATTTTGTTAATTTACAGTGTCGAAATGGTTCTCACGTTTAGCTTAAATCAAATATTATGTTGTGTGAAGATCTTACAAAATGAAACTAGATACATAAAGTTGATGAAAGCGTTCGAGAACTCCAAAAGATAGTGTTTACACTGAATATTTTCGACAACTTAATGTCAAAACTATGGGCATTTTATACCCAGTCGGCCTACTAAGTTAACAATAACGTGAACGATAGGGGATTTGGATGGTTAAAAATAATAAAATGCGTCTTTGATTTAAAGGAAATTCTTGAAACTTTAGTTAAGTGATCAAGAACATAAGTATATTATATTTGTTTATAATGAGTTGTTTGCAATTTATTCACTTCAGGCTAACTAGGTCTAAATACTAATTATCGGTTTTAGATAAATATAGTAAACCTTTTATGATAAAAAACCTAGGTCTAAACCAAACCACATGTAAACATTAAGATAGGGCCTATTTTGGTTATTTACAGTCTTGGCTGCAATATTTCATAGGCCTACAGCTCACATTAATGTGGAAAGTAATAATTACGACTGTATGTACGATTCAATTTAAATAGGCTCACATTATTAAAGATTTGTTGAGGCATCTTAAACAGATTAGGCCTACCTTTTTACTATCTTGTCAACTGATCTGCCCATGTGTTTTACCCTAATAGGGTACACTTAGATGATAAAGGTTGAGTTATAGAATTTGTTTTTGTGTGGAGGTAGAGTGGGAAAACTTGTGGCGTGCGCATTGGGTGGCGGGTTCTGCAAACTGGAGCGCTAGAGTCGGTGTCGGCTCTGAGTGGGCTGGCCCGACGTGAGAGGTCATGATTAACTGGCCTGACTTGAAAGAGTCAACACCTCTCTGCGAATGGCTAGTCTAGAGGGCGAGTCGTTGACCAATGCGCACGCTCACGAGTCGAAGGAAGCCTCTTGTGTGTTGTATATTCTACAAATAAATTATAAAAGTATCTTTCCATCCACGGCTTGATTATTAATTCTAACTAAGATCCTCAGACAAACGGAACCCGAGCACAGCACAAACTTTAGAAAAATAAAACCACTCATCACACTCACCAGCTAAGATTCAAATCCCAACCTCCCCACCATTGGAAAATTAGAACAAAGAGACTAACGTCGTGGTCAATGTTATCCCATGAGGTGGGCCAAGAGATTACTAACATCCTAAATATATTGAAGCCTAAATAACCTTCAACTACTATTACACCTACAAACAATTAATCTTAATATTAGAATGTCCCGATTACCCGTATGTTTATTGAGAATAATAATGCATTTTGTTAGTATTATGTTTCAAAGAAAATATTATTTTAACAGTTAGTGTAAGCGTACCTTCACCCTCTCTTGGCCTAAATTATGATATAGGCTTATTTAAAGTTTAATTATGTAAAACACAAACAAAAACGTTTTGAGATTAATATATTTGACTATTGAGATGGTAAGTTTAAATCAAGTAACACAAAACACCTAATCAATTACAAAACCTGTTATATCCTAGACAACCACTCGAGACTACGTTATACATGACACAAACGTGGAACTAATATGTTCTAATTCGATACTCTGTAACGAATACCGTTCAACCTCACTTTCCTGAATGACCATCAAATCTGTGCACACCCAATGTGACCTTCACGACTCCGTCGTATGACCCAGTGTAGCCAATCACTCCACAACTTATTTCCTCACATTCATAACACTCCCGCGCTCTTATTCTGAAACCTCCCTCCCTCCCCCCAAACAATGGAAGAAAACTTGGCATTACTTTAACTGAGCTCCTTGAGTGAAAAAAACACACTTTCGCAAATTTTCTTCTCTTCAGAGGTTGAACCTTGCAGGTTGCTTAGTTACGTGGCCACTCCTAGAAGAGGTCAATCGAGCAGGCGTACCTCTTGAGGCTGATTATTCATTCATGGGCTGCCTCACCTCCTGGAGTAGGTCCGAAGGCTTACTCCTGGGTGAGATTCTTTCATGAGACAGGCTAGGATGGTTATCTTCTCTTCAGTGGGTGACTCAAACTGACTCCTGGGTGAAGTGGATGGTGTTGATAGCAATGGGGGTTCAGGTGGATCAACTGCTATTGACCTCCTTTGTGGTCTCGGATTTGAGCTTAGAGTCTGGCTACCATTTGTGTTCATATTTTGTATATCTAGTTCCTCCCCTATGGACCTCATATGATCCACATGGCGGAAATAGGTGGTATTGGCTTATTTTATTAAATAATATAAATCTCACTTTTTTTCTTTGATAATTCCCAACAGACACTTTTTCTCTGGGTTTCTGTAGGAACGGAAAGCATAGTTCGACCCTTCCTCGAAAAATTCTTGGATCATTAACAGGATCCTGGTAACACCACTAAAGGGTTAGTGAACCTAAAGGCTTTATTAAATCTATACGGCTCCTTAGCGTACATCCCAAAAATAGATATTTCAGTTATGGAGTGGGGAGTCATCCTATAGGCTATCAGGAATTTAGTTATAGCATCACTAATATTGCTTCCACTCAATATGGCTGCTTTGAGAAAGGCTTTAAAAGTCTGCACTCCCCTCTCCGCTAAACCATTTGAAGCGGGATGATATGGTGCAATCAATTTTTGTTTGATTCCTAAATCGGAACAGAAGATTGAGAATTCTGAGCTGGTAAATTGAGTGCCGTTATCTGATAAGATGACGTGGGGAAGACCAAAATTTGTAAAAAATATTATTCAGCAGTTTAATTGTTGTTGTAGAAGTTATATATTTTACAGGCTGAACATTAACCCACCTGCTGAAAGCATAAACAAAAATAAGAAAATACATGCCTTTTAGAGAGCCTGCATAATCCATATGGAGCCTTTCTGTGGGTGATGAAGGGCATTACCACTTGTGGTAGGGTATCTTGGCTGGGCTGTTTTTCATCTGTTGGCAAGAAAAACTGTTTGAAAACATTTTATCAATATCCTAATCAATTTTAGGCCACCACACATAACTTTGTGCCAATGCTTTGCTCTTAACAACTCCCATGTGACCCTCGTGTGACTATAATACTCTGGATCTTAGGCATGTGGGTATGTACACCCACCGGCCCCAGAATATAAAATCATGGAACCATTATTATTTATGCTGCGGGTGTCCCCAACTATTCATGGGTTTTAAGGTAACCCCCATTTTGAGTGCTTGTGTGAGTTCCGCAACTTATTTTTTCTTGTTCAAGCTTTTATTTATTTCATTTGGAGTAACTGGTATTACATTGATTTGGCCTAAATTAAAAACTTCTAAATCTCGGTCAAAATAATCTGCTTGGTCTTTTAGAGCTAAACGGGACAAACAGTCTGTGTTCCCGTGCTCCACATCTGGATGGTATTGAATGTCATAATTGAATGCTTGAAGAAATATAGCATACCTCAGGAGTCGTAGAGCAGACCGAGCCGGAAGACCCTTTGATGATCCGAAGATCGAAAGTAACGGACGATTGTCCGTTATGAAGATGAATCAATGGTCAAAGAGATAGGCAACAAACTCTTTTACGCCAAATATAATGGCACATGCTTCCTTTTCTACTTGACTCCACTGTTGCTCCCCCAGACTCAAGGTCCGACTAGCAAAGGTGATTGGCCTTTCAGTGCCATTACCCATGTGCTGGGACAATACTGTCCCTTAACCGTAAAGGCTAGCATCAGTAGAGAGGATAATTTTTTTCTTCGGGTTGAAGTGGGTATCTACCCTGTCAGATGCCATTGTTTAATTTTTTCAAAAAGATTTGACACTTGCTTCATTGAAATTAAAATCCACCCATGATTTTAAAAGATTGTAAAGGGGATAGGCTAAAGTATTGAGGTCTGGTACAAATTTACCATAGAAATTGACTGTCCACAAAAACATTTTTAATTCTGTTATGGAAGTTGGTGGCTTTATTTTCAAAATTGCTTCAACCATTTCAGGGCATTTGTGGATACCCTCCTTGTTTATGATATGTAATGCTTCTAAATTAGTATACACAGATTTATCTGATTATCAAACCCTTCCTTCACCTCTGACAAGACATCTTGTGAATGTGGGGAATGCCAGACCTCCACCGTGGTTCGGATTCAACGTTAAACTGTAGGTCCTCCATTCCATCTCACAATCACCCTACCATTACACATTAGCGTAAGTGCGTATAACCCGAACGAGTAGTAAGACGCGGTGCTAATAATAATAATAATAATAATAATAATAATAATAATAATAATAATAATAATAAAATTAGTATAGGTTTATAGGTTCTCTTAGTATAGTCTGCTATACTATTTATTCTACATGACATTAATAAATCATTACATTTAAACACAACTTCCAAGTTCACTGCTCCCAAACACAATGATAACAACATATGTGTTACCATGTTATGGATTACAGATATCATAGCACTGTTCAATGTATTAAAGTTAAGGTCCAATCACTGAACTTTCCAATATCTCCCTCTTGCTGTCTTCCCTTAGAGTGGTGAGTATGTTAGCCTTGTTTTGAGTAAAATATAAAATTTGCATGAGGTAGGGGACGCCGGTTTTCTTCTAAAAATGGGTCAAGTGTTACTTTATAGTCACCACATAATCTAACAGAGCCATCAGGCTTCACTAGAGGCGCTATTGGTGTTCCCCATTTACTATATTTAATTGGAGATATAACACCTGCATCTTGAAGCCTCTTAAGTTCTAGCTCTGCTTTAGCTTTTAAAGCAAATGGAATGTTTCTTGGTTTGAAAAACTTTGGGACTGCCCCTGGCTTCAATTTGAGGGACATTTTTGCCTTATTAAAGGTGCTCAATTTGTCGGCAAAAATCTCTTGGTACATTTGAATCATTCTATTTTTGAGGTCAACATTTGGCATCATTACTTGGTTCACTTGACTGAACTTGAAACCAAATACATGTATGAAATCTCTCCCTAAGATAAAAGGGACCCCATTAAGTATTACATGGAAATCTATTTGTTTTACTTGCCCTTTAAAAGTAACTGGAAGTGAACATCTGCCTAGCGGAATTATTATCTGGTCTTCAGTGTAGAATTTAACTATCTCATTTTTCTTTATAATTCGTACATCCTGTAATGTTATTGTTTTGCCCCTAAAGAATATGTGAGAGCATTGACAATAATATCGTCCTAATTTTATGAACGTATCTTATTTCATTTAAATTATAATCTATTACATGGCGCTTAAAGCACTTCTTCTTTTAAGAAGATCACTGATCAGTGACGTCACGCACGTGACGTTAGTAAAGTCAAGTTGACAATATAAGATTTTTAAATAATAACTTCCTCTTCTGGAAAGTTCGAATAGAGATTTTAAAATGTAACTTGAGTCAGTTTCCGGCTCTCGAAGCTTCTAGTGACACCGAGATGTTTTTGTCTTGTATTTTAATTTTTTATAACACGACCTTCTCGAAGCTTCCATGAGTAATGGATATATACAAATAATGGTGCAATGTAAGGACACAACTCACTAGTCACTAGTCACTAGGCACTGGGAGTCCAACCCTCGAAGTACTCGGACTGCAAATAGGCCGCGTATATATTTCGTCGACGACATGATCTATTTTCTCTAGAAATAAACCGAGATTTAGAAATAAAAGCATGTCAACATAATAAGTGTGCATTAATTATACAATAGTCAATCAACAATAACTCCATAATTGGCGCTCGATCACGGGGCTATAAATACCAATTATCTCACCACATCAAAATACCGGACCGCTTTAATTAGTGCTCGACCACGGGGCAATTATCAGCTAATTAAACGGTATAACTTCAATCGACGCCCAACGCGACGAACCAGATCCATAATTCATCGATCGACGCGGAGAGAGACGTCCAAAACATCATAATTGGCGCCCATCGCGGAGCAGTAATATTTCAATAACACTTCAATTGGCGCACAACGTAGGGACCCGTAAGACAGGAACTCTTCAAATGGCGCCCCACGTTGGGCGCCAATTGAAGTGTTTCTGATTTACGGGTCCCTACGTTGTGCGCCAATTGAAGTGTTATTGAAATATTACTACTCACTGCTCACTACTCACTAGTCACTTGAAGTCCAGTCCTTGACTACTCGGACTGCAACTCCTGTCCGCGATCCCTACGATTATACTATAGGTCGCGTAAATAGTTCGCCGATGACATGATCTATTTTCTCCTGAAATAAACTGAGATTTAGAGATAAAAAACATGTCAACATGATAAGTGTGTATTAATTATACAAGATTTAAATCACCAATAATCCTTTAATTGGCGCTCGATCACGGGGATATAAATACCAATTAACTCGCCACATCAAAATACCAGACCGCTTTAATTAGTGCTCGACCACGGGGCAATTATCAGCTAATTAAACGGTATAACTTCAATCGACGCTCAATGCGACGAACCAGATCCAGAATTCATCGATCGACGCGGAGAGAGACGTCCAAAACATCATAATTAGCGCCCAAAGTAAGCAGTAATATTTCAATAACACTTCAATTGGCGCACAACGTAGGGACCCGTAAATCAGAAACACTTCAATCCTGAAAATGTTTATTGTATAACCTTTCTGAAATAGCACTGCAGTTAGCCCCAGTGCCTAGCTGTTCAATCATTGAAAACCATTTAGTGTGACCTCAATACTGAATGTAACCTCTCAGCATCAGAGTGATTGAGGTTAAACAATCTAAATATTTCCTATACTCCCTCTCCTTCCACTGTTTCCATAAGATTGATTAGAGGTGACCCACTTTAATTTTAAAGGACACATTCTTTCAAGTGCCCCCTACATTTACAAATGGCATAAATATATTTGCCAAACCTGCACTGTGCTGTTGAGTGATTTGTGTAACCGCAAACAGCACAAGGAGAACAGGGATCAAAATTCTGTTTGGGAGGACGATTATGCCTACCCTGTTGACCAGCGGCCATTTTGAAAATTTCTTGTTCCCTTTTAACATATATATTTTCAAAAAATGTGTTTGCAGCAATCACCTGCTGAGCGATCTCCCTAGCTTTGCTAATAGTTAACTTGGTGGGGTCCTCGGTAAATAAGAGTTCTTTAACTTCCTTGTCTTGTACACCCATCACAAATTTGTCAAGAAGAGTAAAATCTAGGTGGGCTCCAAACGTGAAACTGGAAGACAGATGCTGAACTCTATTGGCCCAGTCTGCTACTGATTCATTAAGCCCACAACATACATTATAAAATTCAGATCTTTCCTTAAAAAACAGAAACCCCAGTTGAATAATGTCAATTTAACAAAGCTATGAAATCCACATATCTTTTAGTTTCAGGAGTATCGGGCACACATAAATATATTAACAACTTAAAAGCAACCTGATTTAGATGACTCTGTAGCGTTTCACACTCTTTAGCTTCCAATCCACTAAGCTTAATAAAATTCGCCAACTTCCTCTTGAAAATATTCCAGTCGTCCTCAGCGGGATTAAATTCTTTAAGATGCCCAATATAACCAGCCATGGTCGACATTGATTTTAACGAACTAAGTTACTTGGATCCCATCTTCGTCAACAAAGTAATGTTTCTAAATTAGTTTAGTTTTATAGGTTATCTTAGCATAGTCTGCTAAACTATTTGTTTTACATGACATCAATATCTCATTACATTTAAACAAAACTTCCTAGTTCACTGCTCCCAAACACAATGATCATCCGCATATGTTTTACCATGTCATGGATTACAGATATCACAGCACGGAACATTCCATGATAAATCCACAGTATTTAATGGAGGGTTTTAGGAAGTTACATTTGTCCACATTAACTCTGATGCTCTGAAACACTGGCAGCCTCTGAAACACTGACTTGAGCAACTGATAATGTTGAGCTTCGGTTTCATAGCTAACACAGATATCATCATAAAATCTTGAACTCCTTAAATATCTTTCAAAAGCCCCTCAACTGTTCTCTGCCATATATAAGGAGCAGTAATAATGTAAAATTGAAGTATAACATAGTGATATAACCCCTTTTTAGTGTTAATTGTTAAGTTCTTGCGATCAGACTCCTTAACTTCAATATGATTGAAAGCCTGGCTAATATCAAGTTTTGAATAACAAACAATTTCCTATATTTGCAAGAATAACTTCGATGTTCGGAATGGGGCAGTCCTCGATGATGAATTGAGGGTGTATGGTTGTCTTAAAATCACCGCAAATCCTGGTTGTACCGTCGCTCTTCATTACAGGAACCACTGGAGTAGCGTGGTCTGCATGGGTAGCTTCAGATAAAATACCCTCTTTTTCCAAGCGGGTTCCATCTTAAGTACAAGAGATTAGGCCACATTGCGAAGTCTCCTTTACACTGGAACAGAGTAGAGCTTAAGTCGGATATGAGCCACCACGCCTTTGACTTTGCCTACTCCTTTTCTTAAAACATTCTCAAATTTTACTAAGAGATTCTGGAGATTTTTCATTTTTTTCTGGGGTTTTTGAAGGTTTATCGAAGGTTTATCAGTTCTTAAAATTTCTGTCAAATTTAACTTACTAGTTCGTAACCACTCAAGACCCACTATGGTGGCAAAATCCCCCTCTACTAAGTATAAATCCAATTTGTTTCCATTAACTAGAACATTAGCTTTAGCCAACAATCAGTGGCGTGCCGTCAATGGACAAGTAGGACTTGGCTAGTCCCCAGTCATTTTTAGTTTATTTATTTTGAGTTAAATTTCCATTGGAAATAAATACATAAAATAACATATATCTGAGTCTCAATTTGCGTTAAAATACTCAACGATATGATCACTATTTTTGCGTCCCGGATCCCCTTCCCCTTACAGTAATAATACACTCACATTAGAAGCGCTATCACAATACTCAATTATATTTGCACGGTCCCCTTCCCCTCTCCCAACTATTATCGGAAGCGCTCGAGTCTTATCGGCTCTTACCGGGGAGAGGACCAATTGAAGCCAGCCTAGTCCACCTGAATAGTAAGATATATTCAAATGCTTGGCGTTCTGTCACAAGTAAATGTAATTTGTGTTTGCTTCTTTTAAGTGTTAGTGTTGTGGTTGCTAAGCTTATGTAATTGTTCTCATTAATGAAAGAGATTTTGTGAAGTATTTGTTAAAGTGTTCAATAATCAATTTAGTTTGACATTGTTTGAAAGTGTGAAATATTTAAGGGGACTTGGATTTGGAAAAGGTTCCCTCACAACAAAGCTTGGGGAAGGGACCTGAGACAAGTAGCAGGGTTAGTGAAGGTAGTTCAGTGGGATGTAGCAGTGCCGATCACCTTTTGCAATGCTGTGTTCTCAACCGATTATTCGTAGTTTATTTTGGAGACCTCACTTTAGAATAAAAGCAGCAAATAATAATAAAAGGTAGGCCAATTTCAGATATTTCTGCTAGAACAGAAATGAAAGAATATACACGTTATTTCTAAACAGAATATTATACTTATTCAAAATGGTTAGCTTTATGCAAATCAAGAAGGCGGCTGTATTGTTGCTCTTGTTTGTTGTTTTAAACAAATCAAGGAGTGTGGAATAATAATGGCCTTTGGGATATCAGCCATTTTCCCAAAGTCAAGATGCGTCATGAAAATACTCCCTTACACCTATCCACAATAACTAAATTAAAAACATTCGGGAAAAAACAGAATAGATTTTCAACTGAGTGAGCAAAAAAGGATATACATTTTAAAACATAAGCAAAGGTTGGTTCAAACCACGTATTCATAAAACAATTTTTTTATTTATGTATTTATTTAGAACTACGCCTTACTACCCAACGATTAATTGATGTGTATGTTTTTTTGGATAAACAAAAGCTGTCATTCAGAGGTCAGGATGAACGGGACGACTCCCTTAACTGGGGAAACTCCATTGAACAAATGCAGTTACTTTCTAAATACGATTGAAAATTGGATTTTCATCTTCAGAGCAGGGGGCGTTTAAAGGAACCTCCAACAAAATTCAAAACGATATAATTGAATGTGCTAGTGATTAATTTTGTATAAGATTAAGTCAGAAATAAATTATGCATTTGGTCTAGCAACAATGTTGACATAATTGAATGTGCTGGTGATTAATTTTGGATAAGATTAAGACAGAAATAAATGAAGTATTTTTTTTTAACATTAATGTTGGATGAAACTACTGTTACCCCTCCTTTTATTTATATACCAAATAAAAGTCAGGTTGGTCACAAGAGAGTTTATTTATATTCAATAATAACAATAACAATACTCGATGAGAAAAGAGTGGGACAAGCCCGGAGTTAGGCGTAGGTAAAATAAGGCCATTACAACTCATATACAAACAAAGATATGGGGCACGACCCCAAGCAATAAGATGGCTGCCGTAGGTACCCACAGTATAAACAAACATTTAAATTGACCTCCATACAAATTCGTAGAGTATAATGATAAATATTGAATATAGGAACAATAACCCTCATACTAACTATAAACACTAGGCATTGACTATTTGCCATTGGCAACTACCCAATAACTTATGAAAAAGAGAGAGTTCTCAAAAAAGTTAACTATCACAGCTATTCTAAAGCTCAAAAATTGAAACCAAGATCCATTATACGGATGCATCATTATAATTGAATAAGCTTGCAGTTAACAATACTAATACACTAAGAGCGTGGGCTCGCGACCCCAGATTTAACCAACAAAGTTTGGATCAATGCAAATTCAATCCCCCAATAATGACAGTAACATTGATCGTTCAATATGATTTTACCCAAATACTCAAATGGTACGATATAACTAAACATCCCGCACATCAAACATGGCGGAGTAAATAGCCCCAAAACAATCCGTGAAGCGGATGAGATACGTCAACCAGAATAGTAATATCCCTAGATTTAAACTGCGCTGCCATGATCTCTACAAAAAGTCGCAGTTCCAATATATAATAAAATAAGTTAAATTGTAAATAAATATCGGCCAAAACGTAATTTAGAATTCATCGTTACTCAAAACAGAATTTTGATACAAGTAAATTAAATCTAAATTTGACACCAAGTGCCTCACCTATAGAATGCGGAGAAATGTGTGTCATGGCACTAGAGTCCTGCCATTATATACAACCAATGTAGCGTCACGTGTTCTCATGAGCGCGGGAAGAGAGGTTGGAGAAAGGGGAAGGGGAGTGCACTGTTCGAGAAGAATCGCTGGTGTTCAGGGCGAGATTTCAAATCTCGCGCCGCTCGACCGGCCGTTAACTCCAGAGCACTGTCGCTAGGCACGCATGGGTCCGCGCATGTAGATCGTATTTTATTTATTCTTTCTTGGGGTGGGGCTGGCTGGAGGCGTGGCTTCGCTGACGGCTACTCGTCTCAGTTGAAAACAATCTGGGTGGTGAGACGATGTGTTTGTGAGTGTCCTCGTAGAACAGCCAAATGGAGGCAGAGTTGGTGAGTCCATGCAATCTTTTTCTTTCCATGTTGGGACTCGGTCACACTACGGACATTGGAAACAGAAGATTTATAGTTTTATTATATGTATAGATCATGTATAAAACAAATCCACTTTTTGGTAATTTTTTAATTCTAAGAAAAAGCCAAAGCTAGTAGTAATAACATTACTATACCAAATGTATGAAGACACGTAAATATGAAGCAAAATAAATATACCAATAATTCCCTATCCTGAGTGAATAATGAAAAATCCTAAAACCTAACAATAGTAACGGTAGCATAATTTAAGCTTTATAACTTTTAAACAACACTTTCTATCCTATCCCGTTGGAATTTTGAAAAATCCTTAAAATTGTTATTAGTGATTATAATTACCTACTTACATGCCAATTATAAGTCTCTAATAATATAGTTACTGAAATAAGGCAACTTTTAAGCGAAAATATAAATCATCTTTACTCCCTGTCCCGTGGGAATTTCGAGAAATCCGGCTCTATTACTTGTCTACATCATAAAGGGAACCTATGTGCAAAATTTCAGCTTTCTAGGTCAAAGGGTTTGGGCTAGGCGTTGATGAGTCAGTCAGTGAGTCAGGGCTTTTCTTTATATATACTTGTTTGTTTATTCCATGCCTAAATATTGCGAATCGGTTGAGGGAACTAAATTGCGTATTCTATGACTTGTGAAAGTGTATTTACTAGGCTACATATTGTATATTATAAGGAGAGCATTCCTTTTTATCCCCATAATGAAAAGTGTCTTCGAACCTAGTCCTGTTTGATAAAAGTCACTGCACTGCCAACAATGGTATTTGTGTACCGGTATAGGTACGCAATTTTACTGTAGTGAGTACAATATCTTTATTTTGAAACTTGCTCCCTAAGAGAGCTTCATTTATTAATGTTACATGTGGCCCGATATCAAATTGGAAAGCAATATTTATCCCATCCTCTGTTAGCTGTATCTTATTAGGTTTCACTGAATTTATAATATAACAAATATCAAAGAACACGCCAGAAGTTTAATTTAAATTGATACTTTCTCCATCAGCTGTTTGATTCTCGGAGCAAACCTGGTATAGAGCCTTATTCCTTTTAGAGTAACGCAATTTCTTATCTTGATAAGTACGTATTGTGTTACTAGTAGCCTTCTTTACACATGCAGGACTTATATGGCCCTTGACCCTGCAAATACAGCAAGAAGTGTTTCGATACCAACAGTTACCAGAATCGTGATTTGTATAGTTACAATATATGCAACGTAATTATTCTTTACTGGATTTAAATAGTCTTTGTTTTTGAACTTTCTTCTGAACTAGATTGACATTTGTAGTACAAATATAATATTGTGGGATCAAAATACGTAAACTAGAGTAAGAACTAGCATACTCAACCGCAGACCCAAAACTATCTGTGGGGAGCTCCATTAGTTTCAACTTCAGATCTTGAAAACGCAATCAATGCACAAATTGGGTACAAACGACGTCATAGAACCAGTCATTTGGAAATTTACAATAAAGTGCAAGTTTTTTAAAAATTCATATATAAAATTGGCCGGTAATTCCCCATCATTTTGCACCCTGTTTTAAAACTTAACCTTTCTGCCTGAAAAAAATTAGTCAAAATATTTGCAAGTTTTTTCAATGTTTTAGACTCTGATTAATTTGGCTCACATGAATCACATAACCTTTCATATGCACGTTCGCCAATGGCGTCTAATAAATACAAAGTCTGCTATCTTCCGGTACATTGTAAATCCTAAACTTATTTTTTAATCTTTTTAAGTAAACTTTCCAGTTGGACTTAGATGGATCGAAAGGTTCAATATTAAACTTTGGAATTGATTCAGTAACACGAACAGAAGCACTTATTAAAACGCCCAAGTGAAAATAATGTAGTCGAATTCTTTTCACACCTCGTCACCACTGTTATATCCTAAACAACCACCCGAGACTACGTTATACTTGATACAAGCGTGGACACTGATATGTTCTAATATGATACTCTGTCACGAATACTGATCAACTTCTCTTTCCTGAATGACCATCACATCTGTGTACACCCAATGTGACCTTAACGACTCCGTCATATGACCCAGTGTAGCCAATCACTCCAAAACACATTTCCTCACATTCATTAAAAAAAACTATCAAACATAACCTCGTAACGCAAACCAAAGGACAAGTAAAATGTCTGCACAACTTAGCGTCATTATACTAGGAAAATATTGATTTTCGCCAAGTGGTTGGCCATAATAACTTTTGATGCAAAGTCTAGCGTCACTTTGCTAATGGTCCAAATTCGTTTTTCATCGTGGTCAAAATAGCCAGCAATCATTAAGGGAGGTATACTTATATGAATTACATAAATTAAATGTTTGCATAATTTATGTTGTTATCTATTTAGTTAATTACCTTACAAAAAAAAATTATAAGCACATATTTTAATCAAATATTTTGGAAAGTTTAAGCACATATAAAATACATATTTCTTTAATTTTAAACCAATAAATCGGATCCTTACTACTTATACATTGATATATCCCTTATATTCATAAAAATTACTGAATTATGTGGAAATGCCACTTAACCTTATATGTGTGTAAGAGAGTAGGAGATACCCAACAGTTTCCTACTCTCACACACAATGTTGTGCTTGTAAATATAAGCCGCAGTTATCCATCTAGCTATATTTTAGAGATCAATGGGTGACCGTAAGAGTTCAAATAGTTCAGTAAATACACGGTTTTTACGAGTGGTGCTGATAACGTTTCTAACATTTTACAAGGTAGACCATCCGCTTAATATACCTATTGGTAAAATCATTGGATTTCTGTCAGTTCTGTCTAATATTTTGTTAAAATTTGAATGGTACAGTGTATAAGTACAGTTCAAACGTACTTTCTCTTGATAAATGGCATTCAACTATCAAGGGAATCCACCCCTTCCACCTAGTACATTAAGTATGTGCAACATATTACTATTTTGTATAATTCCATTTTACTCCATGTTGATTTAATTCGTAATCATTCGCCATTTTAGAAGCTAGGTTTTCTTGCTAATTTGAAATAATTTAATCCATTTTACTCCTAGTTCTAAAATATTACCCGTTTTCACTTATTCAATATTACTTTGTTCCAATGAATTGAATTTCAAGGATAGTAATAAATTAATGCTACACACATTTCCTTTCAACTTTCTCAAAATAACGTTAGGCAAGGGACTTAACTTTCGTTTTCTGGAGTAACTTTTTAAAAATATTTTATTAGGCCTCTATCACTACTTAAAATTCAAGAGGATATTATATTACACTTTGAATGCCATAAACGGTGTTTCTCTTGTTGTTTAGGCCTATCCCTAAATAAAGATTAATAATTATTGATACAAATAATGTGGTCATGCCAATATTAACTTAACTGGGTTTACTCAAATTTACGAAGAGGAAGCGTGAGAGACCATTTAGTAAAATCACCTACAGAACACCCAGCTGGGATTCGAGCCCAAGTCTTCCATTCACCATGAAACCAGATTAAGGGAGCTTTATGTTTATTCCGTGCGCTAACCGATAGGGCTAACATTATGTTTTTCTGAATATAACGTTCAGGCAGTTTTCACTATTGTATTTTTATATGCCACAAAAACTTTGAAGTAAATCAACTTTACAAATAAATTAGGTAGGGTAAACTATATTATTAATCTTTATGTTAAGTTAATAGCTTTCACAACAACTGAAAAAATGTCAAGTGCTCTCAGCTGCCTCCCAATTTTTTGGTTTAGTAACTACAAACATTTTGTGGTTGCTACTTGTAGGGTCAGGGGTGAATGTCAACTGTGCTAGATCCCCTTAGCTCAGCCATTCATTTCTTTCGCTTTCCCCAGCATACTTTCTGACCGGTGTTTTCTGCCTCACATAAGATAATGTTATGCTTAACTTGTGCAGTTTTTTGAGCATACGAGTAAGCTAACCCTGGGAAGACTTACTCCCAAGCAAGCTCTTGAGAGCCAAATCAGATTTATTTCAATGTGTTAAGAGGGGAAGGGGTCATTTTATCATGTTGGCGAGTTCTAACCAGCACAATTCCCCCTATTCATCTTAGAGACATAGAAAACCTGAATATAACTAACAAGTGTGGGTCGTCTTCAGATCCCCCTCCACCTCCTCCACCTATGGCTGCAATGCCCATGGGTATGATGGGCCCACAACAAGGAATGGGTATGATGGGTCAGGGGTTCATGCAACCTGCACCACCAGGTACACACCAACAGCAGCAGCAGCAATATCAGCAGATGCAGATGCAACATATGCATCAGATGCAGCAAACTATGATGAACCCTGGAATGAATGATGCTCCCTTAGAGTTCAATATAAACAAGAACAAACCTCCAATACCGATATCAGGTAACATACTCGCTGTTTGGCTGTCATATTAACCACTCAGGTAACATACTCGCTGTTTGGCTGTCATATTAACCACTCAGGTAAACATACTCACTGTTTGGCTGTCATATTTAACTACTCAGGTAACATACTCGCTGTTTGGCTGTCATATTAACCACTCAGGTAAATTACTCGCTGTTTGGCTGTCATATTAACCACTCAGGTAACATACTCGCTGTTTGGCTGTTATATTAACCACTCAGGTAACATACTCACTGTTTGGCTGTTATATTAACCACCCAGGTAACATACTCTCTGTTTGGCTGTCATATTAACCACTCGTGTAACATAATCACTGTTTAGCTGTCATATTAACCACTCAGGTAACATACTCGCTGTTTGGCTGTCATATTAACCACTCGTGTAACATACTCGCTGTTTGGCTGTTATATTAACCACTCAGGTAACATACTCGCTGTTTGGCTGTCATATTAACCACTCAGGTAACATACTTGCTGTTTGGCTGTTATATTAACCACTCAGTTAACATACTAACTGTTTGGCTGTTATATTAACCACCTAGGTAACATACTCGCTGTTTGGCTGTCATATTAACCACTCGTGTAACATACTCACTGTTTGGCTGTTATATTAACCACTCAGGTAACATACTCGCTGTTTGGCTGTTATATTAACCACNATATTAACCACTCAGGTAACATACTCGCTGTTTGGCTGTCATATTAACCACTCAGGTAACATACTCGCTGTTTGGCTGTCATATTAACCACTCAGGTAACATACTCGCTGTTTGGCTGTCATATTAACCACTCAGGTAACATACTCGCTGTTTGGCTGTCATATTAACCACTCAGGTAACATACTCGCTGTTTGGCTGTCATATTAACCACTCAGGTAACATACTCGCTGTTTGGCTGTCATATTAACCACTCAGGTAACATACTCGCTGTTTGGCTGTCATATTAACCACTCAGGTAACATACTCGCTGTTTGGCTGTCATATTAACCACTCAGGTAACATACTCGCTGTTTGGCTGTCATATTAACCACTCAGGTAACATACTCGCTGTTTGGCTGTCATATTAACCACTCAGGTAACATACTCGCTGTTTGGCTGTCATATTAACCACTCAGGTAACATACTCGCTGTTTGGCTGTCATATTAACCACTCAGGTAACATACTCGCTGTTTGGCTGCTATATTAACCACTCAGGTAACATACTCGCTATTTGGCTGCTATATTAACCACTCATGGTATGGGAAATTTTGGCAGGGCATTCAATGTCAAATCAACCAATGTAGAGGCACTTTTCAACCTTACTTTTTTTTTTTAAATTTGGCATACTGAAAGAAACTCCTGAGATATGTGATTATAAAAAATTTCAGGTCCATAACTTTTTTATTTGCAAACTTATAGGGGTGCAAAATTTGCGATTTTGACAAATTTTGTCACCATCTTGTTAACTTTAACATTGGATATTTCAGTAACTTAGGCACCTATGGAAGTGATTCAAGTGTTTTTGGAAAGGTCTTGAATAGCTCTTTCAAATGAGATTTTAATTGGCTTTTTTTAAAAAAGGATATAAAAATCACTATCAATATTTTGTCAGCCATATTCTCAAAAACTGGGTTTTTTCTCTTAACCCTCCGTTGGCCGAGCCTCGTCTAGTAACGCCATTGGTCAAGGGTGAGCGCCGTTCTCACCGTCAATCTGTGAACGTTCTATACTAGTTATATTCATATAATTTCAGAATTTGTGTATCCTTTAGAATTACGTTTTGTACTATTTTGGATTGAGATGTTTTCATTTACAATCTTTTATTAAAAAATTTAACGATCACAAAAAAATTACAAAGAAAAACATAAAAAAATCTCACTAATTGTAGAAAATCACAAATTAGGTATATAATTATCATCTTATACAAAATCATTATAAAGTACTACATTTTAAAGTTCACGTACTAGCATTTTTAGAACATATTAAACTATATTACTTAGAATAAATTATAAAATTCTTATACAGGGAGAAACTAAATTGAACTAAAAAGGAAAAATATTGAAACTTATTGATTACGATAATTGTTTATGAATTCTAATAGTTTTCAACGTAAATCTGTGAGCTTTTTTACTCTAATTTTAGTCAATATTATCAGAGTGTACGTCTGCACTTCCATGGCAGTTCTGGCAAATAGTGATTGTATGCTCACCACAGATATGAAACTGGCATTTGGCACATCTAGATGCTGTTTTACGGTTCTTCTTTTTTGGACAGTAACCACACTTGACCCTTCCTTGGCCTACTTGGGGTAATGTTGCTCGTTCATTTTGTGGTAAGTGAAGATGCTGGTGAATTTTCACTCGAAGATCTGTCTAAAACCGCTGGTTGAAGCTCTTCTAGTAAGATTGTTGACTAGATCTAAGCCTAAAGTTTTCAGGAACTTCCTTCAATAAATATTTTCTCCCGTGTTATTATTATTATTAGCACCGCGTCTTACTACCCGTTCGAGTTATACGCACTTCTCCCGTGTTGCTTCGGAAAATGATTTGGGCGTTGAGTGCGCTGACATCAAACAACGTGAAAAATATTCAAAGAGGCCACCTGTAGCAGACCCTTGCCACAGTATATTGGGCTTTTAGCTTACCTACTACGTCTACACCACCTTTTGTAAGGTTGTAGAAGGTAATAGCACTTGGTTTCCTCAAGTCAGCTGTAGTTTCATCAATGTCATCAGAATCATGCATCATTGAAATGAGTATTACATTTCTGTACCATTTTGGAACATAAGACACTAATAAGGCATCTTCACCAAAATCAAATAAACTTGAATTTTCTGGTCTTCTTCGAGAGTTCACAACTTCAGGTGGAATTTCTTGTTTATTTTTTCTTATTGTACCCCCCACGGTTAGATTTTGTTGTCTAACAAGTTTGTTCACTAGACCGACCGAAGTGAAACAGTTATCTAATGTTATGTTATGTCCACTGAATTTAATTGGTTCTATCAACCGTTTTACAACATTTGTTGGTTTATTATCAGAGACAAATGGACCATCTGGTTGAATACCAATATATACCTCCATTTTCAATGTGTAAAACATTCGCAAATCTACCTTTGAAATTATCTTGAGCCCATATTTGGCTGGTTTTTTAGGAATGTACTTTATACAACTACACCACCCACGAAATAACTCCCAACATCTCATCAATTGTGACATATTCTCCAACTGAATAATAGTCTTGACAGCGCTGAACGAAACTCTCGAATAATTACCTGATAGGAGCTAATTTATCGATGGTTTTTCTTGCGACTCTTGTTTCCGCATCATCAAAACGAAGAGCTCTTAGCAACAAATTAAATCTTCTGTATGACATCACAAGACGAAACATTTCAGGAGCTGTCAGGTCATTCGCCCATAAATCTTGTACAATACGATGAGAGGGTTTAATTTTCCCAGCCAAGTACAACAAACCTATTAGAGTTTTAATTTCGTCACTGTTGCTGTCCACAACATCGCTTTCTCGTGTATAGTTAGTTCTTAATTTACATAGAAAATCATTTGTGTATTGCACTATGTCTTCTAGCACATTATCTGGGAGAAAAAAATACACCAAGATTCATAAACAGTTTCAGCAGGATGTATGAGTGTGTTTCTTTGTTTCTGGCGTCTGCTGGCAGGAGGGGATGAACGTTCCACAAAGTAACTTTATCACGCCCAATTTAATGTGGCTCAGAACTTTCGGGTTGATCTTGACCTATGTCACCCCCAGACATGTTAGAATTACTGCCATGTTCACTGTTGGCTGGTTGCCAGAGTCATCTTCATCAAGTGAAATATTGAGGACTTCATTCGAGTCATCTAACAGCCATTGATTAATTTGACCTTTTTGATCCATTTTCAATTTTTTTAAAATCACCGTAAATAATAAAAAATAAAACTATACTATTGTAAGATTTTAATATTAAATAATAACACGATTGGTCGAGGGTGAGCGCCGCGCTCACTATTATGACAACGTTCAGAGAATGACAGTATGACAAAGACTGTAGGTATGGTGCATCTTATCTTAACCATGACCCCACCCTAAACATTCCAACGGGCAGCTATACTGGGATTCATTGTTCCTACGCTGTTTAATTGCAAACACCCGCCTCGGTGGTGTAGTTGGCTAACACGCTTGTCATGTTGAGCTCGACTGCTGAGGACGGGGAGATAGAGGTTAGAATCTTGGTCGGGTGAACTGGGGGTGGTTTTTCCTAAACGGTTTTCCACTCTCCCACGCAAATGCTGGTTCACTTCCTCTAATTCAACCTTCCCAATTCCTAATCCATTAGCATAATTAGTACTTAAAGCATATAACTAACGGGTAGTAAGATGCGATGCTAAATAAATAAATAAAAATAATTGCAAATGCCAGTGGAATAAAGAAAGTAGTGAGCGCTGCGCTCACCCCTCTACCAAAGAAGGGTTTAAAAAATATGTTGTATATATATTATTGCTTAATAACTATGAAACATTTGAAGATACGATGCAAATGGGTTAAGGAATGATGTTAGATTCTGTAAAAAGGGGCTCCACCCCCTGTCCACTGTGATATGCGATTTACAATGCCACGTCAAAAGTCTCTTCCCAGGGCCACGTCAGATTTCTCCCGCCTTTGCCTAGTTCACGTCATACTTCATACGTTCCCAAGGCCACACCATACACAACATAGGCTTCAAATCCCTTAAATGTTCTCCAGGCTTCAAACTCCTTTTAAATGTTCTCCAGGCTTCAAACATCTTTTAAATGTTATTCAGGCTATGAACACCTTAAATGTTCTTTAGGCTTTAAACACCTTAAATGTTCTCCAGGTTCTAAACCTCTAAAATGTTCTCTGGGCTTTAAACCCCTAAAATGTTATTTTGACTGAAGTGTTGACAAGTTACTCACTCTCCCAAACCCTCATTCCATGCAGCATAAAGGATGTTATTGTATTTAGAATATCTATACCTAAATCAGCCGAACAAATAACTGTTGATAGCACAAAGACAATGAGTCACTGGCTCCCAATGTTTCAGCTTAAACTACCCTTCCACTTTTCCCCTTAGGTGAGTAGCAAATACGTGTGTGATTGCTTGGCATTGGAATTCCACCTCTTACCTCTAATATAGTGCAAAGGACAAGGCTATTTTTAACTCATCACACATAATCCCCGCCTACCCACTTGGCTAACAGGTCTACAGCCACCATTACTGAGATTTACAACACTAACTACTATTCAATCTTATTAGAACTTGCTATATGAAGGGGTGGCGGGAAAAACGTTGTATGTCACTTTTTCCAACGTTACAGGAAAACAAAAAACTAATTTTGATCATTACAGCTCAACGGTTCACCTCCGGGAGCAACATACAACGTTTTTCCGCGTCATGTGTAATCACTTGAAAAAATTAAAACAATGACTAAATAGTTGCAAAATGCTTTTATTGAAATCTTGAAGATATGTTCAAAAATATTGAAGTGAAATAATGCATTACCACCTTTTATAAAATTAAAAACTCGAGAGTAGGTATGAAAATTTTTGTTGACAAATTAAGTTTGAAATCTTTCGCATGTGGTCGATTCAAATGTATTCCTCTTTTGTCTTTGGGTACAAACTCACCACACTTCAGCTTGTCTTGAAGTATTTGGATGCGACGGGGAGTCACAGAAAACGTATTGCACAACGTTTTAAGGCACACGTCTTTCCCATTCACATTGAAATCGAAACTTGCGTGTTTTCGTGAAGTTGCATCTGTTTTTCCCGATCGTCTGTTTTGCGGTTCACGAATAGTGAGACACCTCAGCAGTAGAAGGGTTTGCTCATTGTAACATGCACTATAAAACTGTGAATGCAATGAGCGAACTGTAGCTAAATTCAAATCCACACAACCAGACTTTTTGCATTTGTCGGAACACACTTTCGAAGTATTTGGGAGAGTTTTTGCAGCAATCACTTTTCCTTTGCCACGATTCGAAACATACTCTTTTCCACTGTCTTTGAGTTGTTTACGCTTCTTATCCTGCCAGTTTGAAACATTAAGAGGTCGCTTCCGGTTGTTTACACGGTCTTTATCACTTTCAGTAAAGTTCCACGATGTATCCATAATGATAGAACTCAAAACAAACACTAAAAAACTGTAAAACAACTCGCACAATATTCAAAACAGTAGAGATTGCGTGAACAAAACAATAACCTTCAGTTTGTTATACTGAGCAGGTTGGCAACAAAACAACATTCAACATTATTCCATAACTCGCCAAGTGGACCTTGAAGTTCACCGGAAGCTGGCGCATTCTCCTGGCACAAGAACGAACAAAATATGAGTAGATATCACTTCCAGAAGTTACATTCACCGTTATTCCACCGGAAAAAAAAAATCTCAAAATCCAACATACAACGTTTTTCCCGCCACCCCTTCATATGACGTTTTAAATAGAATATCCGTACATCCCTAGTGTTTATAGATGTTTAATTTTTTATAAAGCAGTTTTTGTCAGTCTTAAGTACTAAACATATTTTTAATGTTAAAAAGTGACAAAGAAAAATGAGTAAATTTTCTAGTGTGTGTTGTAATCCATTGAGTAGCAAAGGACATGGTAATGTATGAAAGAATCTTAGATCATTTACACCATGGATGAGAGAACTCTTCCCAGATTTATATGAAAATGCTAGAATTTGTGATAAGTGCCGTAAGTTACTTGGTGAGAGGCGTAATAAACAAGTCTGAAGCTGAATACATCCAGTCTGAAGAAAACACAGATTTTTCAGAAGACAGCATTCTAGCATCTACTAAACATAAAGCCAATAGATCATTAAATGATAGTTTAGTTACTTTGGGCAGTACGCCAATCAAGAAGAAACGTCTTTCGGAAACTAATTACTGTACAAAGAAATTGCAGAAAGTGAATGAAACTATTAAGAGTACAATTTTTACACAATTGAGTCCAAGCGAAGAATCTTCAATATCAGTAAGTGTCAGTGCAGAGAGTGAGATGATAAGCCAGTTGAAAGAAAAGTTTACATCAACATCAGAGAGAAATATTAAGGTCAAGATACTAACAATGTTACCTAATAGTTGGAGTTTGGGTAAAATTCAGCAGGAGTTTGGAGTAACAAATTACATGGCAAGAAAGGCAAGAGAGCTTGTGAAAGAAAAAGGTGTTAGGTCATCACCTAATACAAAACCAGGGAAAAGCTTACCTAGAGAAAATGTGAACATTATTGAACAATTTCATTGTAATGATGCTGTTAGCAGAATTATGCCTGGGAGAAAAGACTTTGTTTCAATGAAAATAGATTGGAATAGATGTCATGTTCAAAAAAGACTCCTACTATGTACTCTTAAAGAGGCTTACATGCTGTTCAAAGATAATCATCCAGAAATTACCGTGGGATTCTCCAAATTTGCTGATCTACAACCTAAGAACTGTGTCTTCCCAGGATCAAGTGGTACACACAATGTGTGTGTATGTACACATCACCAGAATGTGAAGCTTATGATCAGTGGCTGCAGGATCAAGGAACTGACAGAAGAAGATATGCCAATTTTTGATCACAAAGATTGTTTATCCAGGGTAATTTGTAATCCGCCTTTATCAAAGTGTTACTTCGGGAACTGTGAATATTGTCCAGGGTATAGTGAATTATGCAAAAAGTTTGAAAATATATATGACAGTAACTTTGTTGATATGATAACATACAAGCAGTGGGTCACAGTGGACGATTCAAACTTGGAAACCGTTTCAAAACCGGTGGATGAATTCTTGAATTCCCTATTTGAAAAACTTAAAAAGTCTTCTTAGTCATTCTTTCATTGCTAAAGAGCAAGCTAATTTCTTTTCTGAGAAGAAAAACTCTTAAAGAAACTGAGTATTTAGTGGTTTGTGACTTCAGAAAATTACTCATTTGTTCTTCAGGACTCAGTACAAGGGTTCCATTGGAACAACGCACAATCCACCCATTTGTTATTCATTATTTAAACTCATCAGAAGAACTACACTGTGTTAAACATGCAAGTTTTGTGATAATCTCAGAGTGCCTTCAGCATGATACAACAGCAGTTTATACATTTCAGAGAGAGCTAATCAAATTCCTTAAAACTACTTTTTCGCCACAAAAAAAAAAATCACATATCTTTGAGATGGGGCAGCATCACTGTATAAAAATTACAAGAACTTTACAAATTTGAGTTTACATCACCAAGACATTGGATGCAAAGCAGAATGGCACTTCTTTGCCACATCACATGTGATGGTGTAGAGGGAACTGTAAAGAGTCTTGTTGCTAGAGCCAGTTTACAAAGGCCCTATGCAGAGCAAATAATGACACCAAGACAGTTATATGAATGGGCAAGTCACAATTTAGAAGGAATGACATTCATGTTTGTGACAATAGAAGAATATGAAAATGTACAGATATTTTTGCAGAAGAGATTTTCAAACTCTAGATACATTCCTGGAACACAGAAGCTTCACTGTATCATTCCATTGCAATCAGGGAAACTGATAACAAAGGTTTATTCTTCAGCAGAGGAGTCAAAACTTGAAAGTATCACGCAAGTCAAAGGACATCTAAAGATGGATGAAATACTTGGATTTGTTATTTATGATGGACACTGGTGGTTGGGATGTGTTTTCTCTGTAAATGAAAACACTGATGAACCCAAAATCAGTTTTCTACATCCACATGGACCTGCTCCATCATTTGTTTACCCACAAGTTCCTGACATTTTAGTAGTGCATGTGTCATCAGTTCTTCCCTGACCGCAACTGGTAGAACATAGGTTTTGACCAAACGGGAGGTTTCGGCTGTTCACAGTCAACTAGATACATATAAAAGGAATAACTAATATGCCTTTTTTTTAAAGTATGTAAACATTTCAGGTATGTTTATTATTCTTAGTACTGGTAATATATTTGTGGATTTAATTAATATTACATTACATGCAGACTTTGGGGTGGACGCGGACACTAAATATAAGTGATTTGACCTCACTAATAATATTTGTTTATATACTCGGTATAAATGAAGCCTACATTATCAATACTCTTAAATTCAGTTTCATATTCAATGTGTTTCAGATGAACATTAATATCAATTTAAAATGTTTTCTTTACCTTAGATTAAAATAACAATTTTTTCTTAGTTCACCATTTTAAATAACTGTAGCCCTACTTGCAAGAGTTTTAGTAATCTTGTTTTAAATAAATAATAAGAACTATATTTAGTGTATCACACTGACAACACAACTTATAAATAAAATATTTATATGGCATACAAAATACATTTATATGAAGATGAAAAAGCACTTATTTTAAATTAGCATAGGCTTCACCAAACACTCTCTTTCTTAGTTAATTAACTACAATAGACTTGTTCATAAGGTTATGAATGCTTATCTTGCCCAACATATCTTTATGCATGTGACACACAGTCACATGATCAAAGCACCTCTGTGTCATATTGTTCAAGTATGTTACAGGCGATGTAACAAACTAAATGTGGTTTCCGCCTCACGCGACTAGCTTGGAACAACCAGCAGTATACGCAACATTACCGAACATTGCTCTCACTTCAGGAGATAGCCCTCAAAATGCGGTCAGGGTATGTTCAACACAAGTAGATGTAGTTAAACAAAACAATATTTTTTGTTCAATTTCACAATTTTTTTCATTAATTTCAGGGTACATTTTCAGCACTGGGGTTATTTCATCTCCTACTTTCTCATATGATCAAGTCTTTTATTTTTATCATATCTGGACTTTATACCTCCAACACCTGTGTTTATAGTGACAAAATACTCGTGGCGAAAGTAGTCCTCGACTGAAGTAGAAGTGAACTCTGTAGCAATACCTGTGTAACACTTGGTGGTTTCTAAAGAGGTTGCAGGTTGTTGGTAACAATGCTTTTGTTAACTTCTCCCCAAATTAATAAAAACTCATCATTTTCTCTGAGTCTGTAAACTTGAAGACACTATTTCTATGGCCTGCATAAGTCCAAAAGTACTCATTTTTACTACTTGAAAAGATTTATTCAAAATTTCTAAATCATTTATTACTTTCCTTGCCATAAGGAAGCCTAAAACAGTTTCTCCTGACTCAAAAACACTTTGAATAGCCCATTTGCTGACTGTAATTTATTTGATCCAACAGACGGTGCTTCAAGTGTTTCTAAAAGCATGGAATGGTTTTCTATAATCTCTTCATCCTGAGCACCTGTGTATATCCACTCGATAAGGGGGCTTGATGCTGGCATTAGATAGCAAAGGACCATTAAAAGCTGCTTCTCAAATATTATTAAACTTAGTTTTAGCTGTCAATGATTGTGGTAATTACATAGCAAGAAAGGCAAAGAGGTTGACAGAATAAAAAGGAATACTTGCTACCCCAGATGCTAAGCCGGGTAAGTCACTGAAACAAGAAAGTACTACTCTAGTTAAAGAGTTTTATTGTAGTGATGATATCAGCAGACAAATGCCTGGGAAAAAATATTGATGGCAAGCCCCTGCATGTTCAAAAGAAATTAATTTTAGGAAATTTCAGGAAACTTTCAGTCTTTTCAAATCTACTTATCCTGAAGTACAAATTGGATTTTCAAAATTTGCCAAAATGAGACCAAAAAATTGCATCACAGCTGGAGCAAGTGGCACTCATTCTGTTTGTGTTTGCACTACTCATCAAAATACCAAATTGATGATGGCTGAAGCAAATTTACAAAAAATCACTTTGCCAGGTTCAGACCAGCCGCTTAAGACATACAAACATTGTATTTCTAAAACAATGTGCAACCCATCTACCAAATTATGTCTTATGAATGAATGTGATTTCTGTCCGAACATAAGTACCTTTAAAAATTCTTTGCTCACAGCCTTAGAAGAAGAAATGGTAGAAAATGTTACTTACAAACAATGAATTACTGTTGATTGCTGTACTTTTGAGACCATGAGTAAAACAACAGAGGACTTTGTCCAGGACTTATGAACTCAATTAGTAAAGCTAAAAAGGCTGACTTTGTTGCCAAACAGCAGTAGTTATATTTTTGGAGAAGAAATCTTTATTGTTAGAAAATTAAATTGTAGTTCATTGTGATTTTGCTGAGATCTATTCATTTGTGCTTCAAGATGAAGCTCAAGGGTTTCACTGGAATAACTCCATGGCTATGGTGCATCCACATATTGTATATTTTAAGACCAAAGATGAAACCAATGATCAGGAAGTCCTAAGGTACAAAAGTGTTGTGTTTATATCTGACTGTCTAACGCACAACACAGTTCTGGTACACGCTTTTCAAAAAAAGCTCATTTTGTATATAAAGGATGAAATTCTACCAAATTTGTCAAAAGTATATTACTTCAGCGATGGTTCTGCTGCTCAATACAAGAATCGTAAGAACTTTTCAAATGTATGCTTTCACGAGGAGGATTTCAATGGAGTACAAGCAGAATGGCACTTCTATGCAACATCACGTGGCAAGGGAGTGTGTGACGGTGTTGGTGGTACAGTGAAAAGGTTTGCTGCTAAAGCCAGCTTACGTAAGCCAGTGGACAATCAAATCTTGACGCCTTATCAATTGTTTGAATGGGGGAAAGATAATATCTCCTCGGTGAATTTTTTTTGATGTACCAAACCAGGAGTATTTAGAAGAAGAAAAAGTCTTGAAAGAAAGATTCAATGATGCCATTGCAGTCACTGGTACACAAAAGTACCATGCGTTCATACCCCAAAGCAAATATAAAGTTAAGACCAAAATTATTTCTGACAGTGAAAGCTATGATGTCCATAAGATTCAGGTAGTAGCCGACACTGAAGATGTGCCTTTTGATCAAATAGCAGGTTTTATAACTTGTACATATGATAACAATTGGTGGTTGGCATGTGTTATCTCAAAAAATGATACAGAGCAAGAAGTGGACGTATCATTTCTCCATCCTCACGGACCATCAAGAAGTGGAAGTATCATTTCTCCATCCTCACGGACCATCTCCTTCATTCACTTACCCAAGAAGAGTGGATATATTATCTGTCCCTAAGAACTTTATTATTTGTCAGGTGAATCCATCAACTGCCACTGGGAGAACTTACAAACTGACTAGAAGAAATAACAAAGGCATCTGATATTTGTTAAACAAGCAACAACTTCTCTATCAATAGCCTCCAGCCTTGATGTATGTACAACATTTTATAATATTTTAGTATAGATCTAATATCTTACTTTGCAATTGAACATTAAGTATTTTGATTTTGGTAAATATTGTTTTGAAACTAAACTTAAAACAAAAACTGCATATTGAGCTTATTAACTACAAACCTCAATATTAGTATGTTTTTTTTTGCACTTTTAGCATAGCATACCTCATTCTGGGTGAATTTGCCATGTACCGCTGTATACAGCTATTTATTACAGCATGATCTCTTTGTAATCCCATCTTCAAATTTGGTATATATGCTCCCAAAAGGTGTATAAATAGAATATAATTAAAAAAAAATCAATTTTGAGATTAAAAAAATTATATATATATATATATATATTTTAGAATAAAACGCTTAAATATGGCCAAGTTGCATATCAAATTAAAGCTTGTAAACTCCTGAAGAGAATGGTACAAATTCCACCTCTCTAAGTCTGATAGTTTTTGTGATAGAGCCATTTGAAGATTTTTAAATTGCGACCAAAATCATGCGAATTCCAAAACTTTGAAAGCCAATAACTCAAAAACGGAATGTCAAAAAAATTGAACTTTCATATTTTTCATTCTTTCAGGCCAATGTTTCAAAAATCAACAAAATTTGAAACATCTAGTTCCAGAATTATTTTTTAATTGGTTGATTTCACATGGATTTACCCTTGAGTGGGGAAAGTGTTGGTGATGTTTCATAATTGGCTTTACATCGGAAAGTGATGAAAGATAAAATAATGGTCAGGGTGTTACAGCAGACAAAAGATCTAAAAGATTGAAAGGAGGAGACTTTGTGCTGGTGTCATTTCCCGACCAAAAAAATTTAGAGTATAGATTTGTTTGTACAGTTCAGAAAATATCTGCTAGAGGCTACATTAAAGTCATGGGACTCTAAAGTTGCGATAAAAATAATACAGTCTTCAGAATTAATGAGGATGATATCAGCTTTGTGAAGAGTTTCCAGATTTTGAAGAAGCTGGCTACTCCGAGCTTTGGACCTACTGGAGATAGGCTACATTACAAGTTTGATAATCCAGTTGAATTGGGCAAGATTGATTAGTTTGTTTGTACATTAATAGTGCATAGTGCTATCACCAGTGTTACTATGTTGCAAATTATATTGCATAACATTGTATTTGCCAAATTACAAATAAATTGTGTTTATTTAGGGAAAAAAACTTAAATTTGTGTTATTTGTGTGAAAACAGTAGAATTCATGTAAAAATTTGCATTATTGCAAATGCGAATTTTGAATGTTTTGAAAGTTCATTGCAGTGCCTATAAGAGTACACCACATATCCCTCTCTTGAGTTGGTTCTATCCAGTCCACCTCATTACACCAGATATCTTTCAGGTGTATTCTAATGTTATCCTCCCATCTGTGTCCAGGTCTTCCCATTGGGTTTGCCAGTCACTGCTCTGAAAACGGTTATAGAATATTCCATTCATAATGCCTGTCCTATCTACTACTCCATGAAATTAGATTATCCTAACAATGTCTTGTAATGAGTACACATTATGTAATCTCATCCACTCCCTAAAAGCCTCATGCCTTTTTGGACCGAATTAGCATCTTGTTTTTTAACACCCTAAACTTGTTTTTAATATGTTAGTTAAGAGACCATGTTTTACACTCGTAGAGAACACAGGCCCCCCACATTGGCACTCTGGGCCCCAGTACCAGGTCAGGTACCGGGCCCCCTATTAAGGTATCTTCTTTAGCAGTCTCACTCAGATTTCATAAATATAGCTACTCAATACTCATAATAAACTAACTTGTACTTTTGGTGAACGTGAAATCACTTGAAATTAAAAACTGGTACATTTGAACTGTGGTTTTATTTTGTACATAAAGCAAGAAAAATTCACTAAATGAGAAATATTTAATGTTCTTAAGTTGTAAAATTTTCAATAAACGAAATAGAAAAGAACAAACATTCAATAAATTTCACAAATTGTGTTAATAAACATGGGTAAGCCATAAAATAAAATTCAGTTGACGTTCATAGATTTTGTAACTAACTCACTAACTTAAATATTACATTTGTCTTTTTCTCCTGTTTGCGAATTCATTTATGATTTCTGTAAAGTCCAAAGTAGAAACCAAGCCATGTTATATATCCAGTAAGGACAGCGAATTCAAGCATTGCTGGTTCATCGATGCTCTTTGCCAGGTCTACAACACATTGCCAAGTTTACTGAAGGCTCTTTTTGCTGAGGGGAAGTGCACAAAAAATACCGAGTGCAATGCAAACATTCATGATTATTGGTTCCAAATGTTTCTTACACATTGAATTTAGTAATTTCTAAGGGTCAACTTCAATCATGGATTCAAATACAATGAAAGATATATGCTTTAAATGCCCAATTTCTTCACATAAATCAGTTGATAAGTCACTTTGAAACTTTAGTACTAGAGCTTCAGCTTTAAATCTGTCTTCTAATTCTTGTAAAAGGAAATCTAACATCCTGTAAAATACACACGTTTTGAACTGAGGCATATTACATTGAACTGAGACATATTACATTGTGTCTTGTTTCATGGGAACTGGCACATCAATGGATCACAAAGTCTAGAAAATCACCCAACCTAAATATTCGCTAATTTCAACCCAGAGACTACACCAGCACCACCTACTATCCATACAGTAAATGACAAACTTTCAGGGAACTTACAGAGAAGTTTTCATCCTTACCAATTGTTTAATAAGTTGTATAGTAGCGCCTAACTCAGCTGAGTGTTTATTTGGTGTTGGTCAGTTGGCCTTACTGTGTACAATACTTTTTAGTGTTTGTTCTAACATGGATTTATTTTATAACCTCATTCTATAATTGATTCGGTCTTGAGATTGTTTACCATGTCTAAAAGTTAATTTTGTATGTGATAATAAAACACCAATCAAGTTGGCATCATTGAAGACAACATCCTTTTCAGTCTAGTTACTACTACTTTCTGAGGAAGGTGCTTCAAAACCATTAAAGAACAAGCAGTATGAGATAATTTATTAATTATTTAAACATGTTTCCTTATGGTAAAATAATGTGTTAATTACAAGTGATTGAGAACTTTACAACTTTTTAAGTAACATCCCTTTGAAAATAATCTATCCCCATTTTAGTATGATGCTCAGTCAATCCACCCTGCGATCAACTTTCTCATGGAGTATTCTGTTTCATAATCATTGTAGTTGTTCTTATGTCGGTCATCAGTTTATAATTCATTTGTGTGTGCAAGACTCGCTCCCTATTTGCTTTTTCTGACCTCCAATATGGCTAAAGGGATATTTATTGTTTTCCAGGGGAAGATCGCATGGATGGAGTATCAACGGGGAATAATGGCAGCAACAATGGTGATGATGGTCGTAGGGATCGAGGGGACAGAAGGGGGCGGGGAGATAGACGAGAAAGAGACCGGGATCGTAACCGTGATAGGGAGCGAGAGCGTCGCGAGGACCGTGACAGGCCTCGAGAAGACCGAGATGGTAGCGCTGGGAACAACAGTGTCAGTAATGATAATCAGAACCAGCAAACACAGGTACACAACGACCAGAGCTCACTATCTTACACCCATACATTTCCACTCATTGTTTGAATGTATCACACTGCACAACAAGGATGTAATTCTTGACAAAAAAATGAAAAAGCTCAATTGAATGTCAAGATTTAAATGTGACCCTGGAAAAAAATGCTGTATCAAACTTAAAACAAAATTGCATGCCATAAAATAAATGTTTACAATATTTGATTCAAGAACAATAATTAATTTTGTGGTGTATTATGGTAGATTTAGGGCCACTGTTTCAATGTCAAGTTTTGTTGAGGTTAAATTATAACCTCAGCTTAAGATGTTCATTACCTGTTTCACCTGAGCTTAAACTTCAGATTTCACTAACTCGTAGAAGGTGTAGAGGTTAGTGAATAAACCTCAAGTTAATCACCGTAGAGAACAACATGGCCACCACTCTGTCAGCTGACTGTTCAAAACATTCCAATGTGGTTGTTGGATTTAGTTGAGATAAAGTTTAATGATGCTATTTAATTCAGATTCAGATATTTATGATATGCTGGAGTGTTTTAACAAGCGTAAAAATCCTACATTTTGAACAAGAACTAATAATTATTTTGAATAATTTGTTGAGCTAGATTTAAACATAAAAAGTGTTATAGACTTACAAAAAATATTGCCACTGATTTGTTAGAGATTATTGGAGATAGTTTTGAAAGATAACAAATGAGAGCCAAGCTATTGCCGTTATAAAACGAATAAATTAAAACTATATAGACTTATGGTGATTGTTAGTATTAAACCAAATATTAATGCAATATTCTTTGATGATTGAATAGTTTGGCCAAAGGAACATAAGTAGGCCTAGCCTATATTTTGACAGCCGGTCATATCGATTGTAAAGTGGGCCTTTACAATGCTTAATTTATTTAAAAATTGCATAGTTATGTGGAAAAACAACTTTTATTTGCATTTTTAACTCCTTTCTCGAGCATATTTGTATTAAGTCACTTACCCTACAATTATTAAAGTTTCACTTGAAACATGAGCCTAGGCCTATTCACTGAGAAAAAATTATTCACACACAGCTGTGGTAGCCTAGTGTTTAAAAACTAAAACCTTTGTGGCTATTTAGGACCTTCTTGCAACTAATTGTCATGCCTATACGCTGCATTGTAAAATATTTCCCATTTGTTCATACTAGTCTTGCTATACTTATTAGTGTAATAGTTTTTGGAGAGAATTGTCAATGTTTTTCATAAAGGCCTAGGTCTAGTTGTGTTAAATAGGTATATTGTGTTACCATGATTAAAGTTTCATTTGAAACCTGAACCCAGATATTGAAGAAAAATTTTTCACACCCAGCTGTGGAAGTCAGTGCTTATTTAAAAATATATAAAGTAGGCCTAATGGTTTAAACAAATCAACACTAACAAATAAAATAATGATTCAGTAGAAAAACAAATTAAGTTACGTATCTAGGATCCCGCTCAGCGATATGGCAATACCCCGTGACTTAGGTGAGTTTTGATTTAATGGTTTATCATAACAAATATTTTTATTAATTTTGGTTTTAGTCAAAATCGATTTTCCATATCCTTTGTAGTAGAAGGATGATGTTAAATTATTATTTATTTACTAGTTCGTATATAAAAAAAAGTACCTTATATGGACTGGTTTTTTGCGCACATTCCTCACCCCTTTTTTAAACACTCTAGTTAAACAGGATAACACATCTCAGCATTCATTTATTCCCAATCTCACTAGCAAATATTTTTGTTCAGGTGACATTTGAGTAAAAATATACTACCAACCTTTGCATTCAACAAATTAACTCCAAGCCAACTAACCTCCACATAAAAAGCCATTCAAACAGTAAACTACTTTAACCTGTAATTTTAACTCAAGGTTATATTAAACCTCAACTTAGTTAACTAGTACTTTAACCTGACATAGAAACATTGGCCCTTAGAAGTTTAGTAAAGAAAACTAGTTCTGAGCTTGGAGTTGAAAGTGGGATGGATCACTTAAATAAATAACAGTTGTAAATACCACTTTTTGGGAGGAATTTTACTTTTTTTTAATACTGTAACGTTCTACTCCCCTCTTGGCTACTTTAATACCAGTCTAGTGACAGAACATGTCAGTGCTGGCGACCATGTTACTCTCCATCTCACACAACACAAAACTTGGCTAGATAATTATATAATAAAGGAAATTGATAAAAATAAACTACTAAGAATAAAGTTGATGAAGAAAGCCCACCTAGGGAAAGAGGAAAGATGTGGGAAGAATCCAATGCACAAAGGTGACATCTTCTTCCTTTCTTCTGTCTTCTATAGTAGAAATAGTCACACACACATTTAAACACAAATATAATAATATTTCGGCCTTCAAACACAAAGAAGAAAGAAGAGAGTACAACACAAACACTGGATTACTCCATCTTGAATTTTGAATTAAACTGTTAGAAACAATTTGTTTAATTCAAAATTCAAAATGTAGTAATCCATTGTTTGTGTTATTTGTACTCTCTTATTCTTTGTGTCTGATAAAGGCAACAATGCCGAAATATTATTATATTTGTGTTTAAAATGTGTGTGTGACTACTTCTACTATAGAAGACAGAAGAAAGGAAGAAGATGTCACCTTTGTGCATTGGATTCTTCCCACATCTTTCCTCTTTCCCTAGGTGGGCTTTCTTCATCAAATTTATTCTTA